>VXBP01010747.1:1038-21765 GCA_013400115.1 Rhinopomastus cyanomelas
GCAAACTTAACATGAGTCAGCAGTGTACCCAGGCGGCCAGGAGGGCCAGTGGCATCCTGGCCTGCATCAAGAATGGTGTGGCCTGCAGGTCAAGGGAGGTTATCCTTCCCCTTTCATCGGCACTGGTTAGACCACACCTGGAGTATTATGTTCAGTTCTGGGCCCCTCAGTTTAAGAAAGATGTCGAAGTGCTGGAACGGGTCCAGAGAAGGGCAACTCGAATGGTAAAGGGGCTGGAAGATAAGGCCTGTGAGAAGAGGCTGAGGGAGCTGGGTTTGTTCAGCCTGGAAAAGAGGAGGCTCAGGAGTGACCTTATCGCTGTCTATAATTATCTGAAAGGTGGTTGTAGTCAGACAGGGGTTGGTCTTCTCTCCCTGACGACTAGAGAGAAGACACGGGTCATAGTCTTAAGTTCCATCAGGGGAGGTTTAGACTTGACATTAGGAGAAGATTTTTCACTGAAAGAGTGATCTGGTTTTGGAATGGGCTGCCCACAGGGGTGGTTGAGTCACTGTTCCTGGAGGTATTCAAGGTTAGGCTGGATGAGATGCTGAGTGGCATGATCTAGATGTTAGATGTTAGGTTTACTGGGTTTATTTGGATTCAGGTTGGACTGGATGATCTCTAAGGTCTTTTCCAACCTTATCATTACTGTGATACTGTTGGCAAGAATGTTATAGAGAATCCTGGGTAAAAAACGAGGTCAAGTAGATAAGGCTACTGAAGCCAAAAAAGGTAGACAACCTGGGAACTGGTGACATATTCAGCTTAAGAGAAGAGTGAGACTACTTCCTCTAAGCCAATGTCACACTCCCTTTAATTAAGTGTATCAAGTTGCTTGTAAATATATTGTTATGCCACTGATCCTGGCAGTATGGCTACTCTGTAACTCAGATTACGCTTGAGGTGAATCTTCAATGCAAAGTACTGCTGAAGATATGTCTGGTTTTAGGCCGGCCCTCCACATGCTTTAAGTGCACAAAGTTGAAGCAGCAGCTGATTGTATAAAATTAAACTGAATGTAAAGCTCAAAAGTAGCAACCGGGAAGTAAAAAGAGGTGGCTACCAAGATTATTGTACACAGATTCTACCCCTTTGCAAATGTTGCAGCTTCTAAATATCTATAACTGAGCAATTACCAAAGAAGGAAAGTGCAGCAATTACTCATTTGTGTGTATTATAGAACAAGTATAGACTATTAATTGAAGCACTAATTATTTTTCATAAGTGTTTTACGAGGCAGACAGCTAACATAGTGCTAGAAGCAACACTCAGGGCATTATTTCCATCAAAGCTTTTTGGTTGAATTGCCCTATTGTTTATAGTTTATCTACCCTCAAAGAGTAAGTACAGAGACTTGTTTCCATGGAGCAATCTCTCATTTTTTTCCCTGCATTTACATCTTCACAATGCAGAAACTATTCCTTGCTTTCAGAACTCACATTGCTTGGATGTTTAATCCAACTGTAGTGTTGTCATGTATATGGACTTCTAGAATCATGGAATGGGTGAGGTTGTAAGAGACTGTGATAGTCTGATAATTCATGGAGTTCAACACTGGTTGAATCGCAGATTTAAATTCTGAAAACAAAATAACTCAGGATTTTTCCTTTTTTAATCGGAATTTGGTGGAAACACCCCAACAACCTAGGCTGTTTCCTCAACCTGATATTTCCACTTACTGCATTTTTTTAAATCACTGAAATATTCTAGATTAAGAAATTACTCTGAATCCAGAAAAGGGTCAAACATATCCTGATACATTGAATGGTTTCTCAATCAGGAAATAAAAACTAGCAAAATTAACATTTCATGTTTGAAAAATCAGCTTCTGTTGAACAATATTCCAAATTATCAATCAGATCCACAAGTATTTTAATCACAGAAGTTGTCCTTCTGTTCTGACTGCAGCATGAATATCAGTGCCTGTTCCAGTGGGTTTACCATTTATTACCTAGGCATTTATTAATCTGCTTATGCATGCAGAAAAACAATGATCTTTTCATTGACATCTGTGAGTGCTGTCAAGGCCCCAAGATCATCTGTGCTCTAAACTGGTTCATATAGGTTGATTGATGAATGTGCCTCAGCTTGCCAGTAGGCAAGGAGCTTTTTCTGCGTACTCACATGGCAGAAGAAAGGATTTCTTGGCCCACATCCTCTAGTCAATCAGGAAGAAATCTTGACAGTTCCCCTGCAGGCCAGAAAACCAGATACTTTTAAATCAAATACTGCTAAAACACTGACACCATGAACCTAATAAAAATGAAAAAAATACCCTGGAAGATGTATGTGGATGGTTAAATTTCATATTCTGGCACCTTGTCTTCACTCTTGCCAAAGAAACTTCTTAATGGCCACTGGCTTTACCAGTGCTCACACAGCAAGAGGGGGGGAGAGAGGAAGATAAAAAAATCCACAATGAATCAAATGCCTCATCAGTTAGAGGAGGCAGACAGAGCCAGAGTGTGACATAAATCACAGTTCTCTTTTGCAAATTGCTTTGCTAATTAGTAGTCAAACTAAAATAATGTATTCTGTGAGTTCTGCCATACTTCCCCTCCCTGCATCCCCCACTGATAACACATTTTCTTGTGCCTCTTCAGTTCCTTACTGAGAAGAATGGAGAACATTAATCCAAACACACCACTTTAACACACAGGAAAATAGTGGAGATTAAGATTACAGCCATAAAAAGTCTGTGATTTATAACATGTGAGAGAAAGGTATGTGAGCCTAGGAAAGAAAATTCTGTAAGACAAAGACAGAAGAAGAGATTCATAGATTCAGAGGCTAAAAAACCTCAGGTGAACACTGAATGTGATTCATGTCATACAGATGATAAACTTTTAGTAGTCTCCAAAATCAAGTTGGCATTTGAGCCACCAAAGGTAGCTGAAGTATTCTTCAGACTTTTAAGCACTCTTGAAATAACCAGAGTGAGGAAGAACTTATTTCACCTGTTGATTAAAGCAAGGAAAAACAAACAAACAAAAAAAGGGGGAGATAAATAACCTTGCAGTGCAGGAATACTAAGAAACCTCCACCAAAACATACAGGAATTCACACAGGAGCAGGTTTTCTGGCAGGAACTGTAGTCTGTGGTGGACTCACACTTGAGCAATCTGTTCTGGAAAGACTGCTGTGACGGACTCATAGTGGAGCAGCTTTTGAACTGTAGCATATGGGAAGGACCTATACAGTACAAGTTCATGCAGGACTGTATCCCACTGTGGGCATCCCATACTAGAGAAGAGGAAGTGTGACGAGTGTCAGAGATAATTGCTCTGAACTGACCTCCATCCTCATTACTCACTCCTCCATACTGCTTTCTGGGGAAAGAGCTAGGAAACTCTGAAGAGAAGTTGAACCTAGGAAGAATTGGGGGCAATATAATGACATAATTATTTCATTATTTGATTGGCTTGGGGTTTTTTCTCATTATCCTACTCTGCTATTTATTAGTAATAAATTCAATTAATCAATGCTTGTATCATATCTGTTTTGTCCATGGCAGTAATTTATGAGTAATTTCTCTGTCCCTACCTAACCCAAAAGATTTTTGAAATTGATTTCTCCCTTTCTTTTGCTGAGGAGAAGGAGTGAGAAAACAGGTTGGTGGACACCTGACAGACAAGATTGTCCCACAGGGACTATTGAGGAAGCAGTCAAAACACTAACAAGGTTCAAACAGAGTCCCATGGGTCTTAATGCCCACCAGATTTTGCTTTCCTTAACAAGAGGTGTGTGCTTCTGAATTCAGCATAGTCACGTCAAAACATTTGTCTGAGCTGTTCCCTGGTTGCCTTGTATATGTTTCACCTAAGGCTTACGGTCTGGCTTCTAAAAAACTGAGAGGCTTGAAGGCACCACAGTCAAGTACAACAGTGGCAGGAGTAAGGAATTAATGCAGAAAAGCTGCTTTCTAGAGCTCTTCAAAACATTTGCAAATAAAGACCATGTAACTTCAAAGCAATCTCTTTGGGGGTATTCAGCAGAGCACAACCTATTTTCTTTTGACCTGTGTTGTTATCAGCAAAGATGTGCACAACACAGAAGCTATTGTATTTATCCATAACTCCGATCAATCACATTTATTCTAGGCTGACTCACTTCTGTAAGAAAGGGTACAAACCACTCTTGTGGGCTTTTCTGAAGAGGTCTGTATTTGTTGCCTCGGTGACTGCAGTTACTCACACAAGAAGCATGGAGTTACATATTTAGTCTACAGACTAGATCTACACGAGACAACCTCACCTCCAGTGCTTTTGAAGGAGGTTACCACATATTGTCTCATGCAAGATCATTAACAGTTTCTATGGCTCCTAGAACACAGCACCCAGTGCATTAGCTTCTGTCTCAGCAGAGAACAGCATAATTTTACTGTTGCATATTGTTCCTGAACTCATTTTTCCTCCTTTGAAGATCATTTGGTATTGAAGGACAATTGTTTACGTAGCTTTTTTTTTAAAGGAGCTGACTTTATCCTCTGCTTCAGAAAGATCCCACTTCTTTGTTTGTGGTTCTTCTGAAGAATAGTTTTGTTATGCATCAAAACTCACCAGGACAAGAGGACACAGCCTCAAGCTACGCCGGGGGAAATTTAGGCTTGAGGTGAGGAGAAAGTTCTTCACTGAGAGAGTCATTGGCCACTAGCATGGCCTGCCCGGGGAGGTGGTGGAGTCACCGTCCCTGGAGCTGTTCAAGGCAGGATTGGACGTGGCACTTCGTGGTATGGTCTAGCCTTGAGCTCTGTGGTAACGGGTTGGACTTGATGATCTATGAGGTCTCTTCCAACCTTGGTAATACTGTGATACTGTGATTTTGGTGCTCTGTGTGTCTGTTGTCATCACCATTTAGCATCAAGTTAGCCCACAAAATTATATTCTGCCCAACCATGCAGATGGAAATGTCTTTCCACCCCCCCGAGGGGTAGAAAAGAGGTAAACTAAACACATGTCCAGAAACTGGAATTAGAAATATTAAACTTACCAAACTTGATTGAAGACTTTATGAACTAGGAAAAAAAACCCCAAAAAAGGGAAAGGACCTGATAACCACTAACTCCTAAGAGATGCTAAAAGCCGCAGACAAGAGTGAAGTTAAAATGAAAGACTGGGAATCTCCTAGGCAAAACTTAAAGATTCAATTAAAGCATTTTCCCAGGCTACAGTCCATAATTTGTGGGAAAGGATGGACATAAGAGGACGATTAACAGAAGGGCAAAAAAGGGAAGGGGAAAAGAAGGGGAGGGGAGTGTGAAGCAGAAAAGGGACAGAGAGCCACAGAGGAACAGTGTGCTGCAGGCAAAAAAAAAAAAAAAGAAACCACAGTCCCAAGACACACAAATAGGGAAGGGGTAACAAGAAGAGGGGAAAATCAATACCTTGGTCCCAAATAAGGACCCCAAAACTTGTCTGGCCTACTCTACTTGCTCCACCTGTCCCCTGCGGCAGCCACTTGTCTTCATCATTTCAGCACCCCACCGACCTCTGCCCCATGCTTTGTGCACCCTACTGCTGTGCTCTGGGGGGAACATTAAACATTTCTGCAGCCAGACCAGTTAACTCCTTACAACCTGGAAAAGAGTTAAGCACACATGATTTCACCAAATCCAGAACAATTGTACTTGGGCTGATTCTTAGGTATTCAAGGGACTGAAAAATATGTTTGGGATTATAATGACAATCATTTAAGTCACCAACAGTGCAGTGAGTGCTCTACAGACAAATCACGTCAATGCATTGGGCTTTATACTGGATGGAGGACTCCCAGGCTAGACGCCATCTGCAGGGCACAGCTGCAAATACATGAGATCCTAGGATACAGAGAGAGAGCTGGGAGGTGTGCTCCTCTGTTTGTGCAAGAGGTGAGTAAGAATGGGAAGATGGTTTTTTGTTCTTAATGTTAAATTTCAGAGGAAAACATTTCATTATCTGTGATCCTCTCCTTTTTCTGCAAAGCATTTTTACTTCTTTCCCCCATATTCTTTTGGGTTAGATGACATGGGTGTGTTTTGATGCAGAATTTGAATTTGTAAAGGGAAGTCATGCTTCTCACCAGCAAAAAAACCCAAACTAACCAACTGAAAAACAGTTTTCTTTAATAAGAAAAACTCTGCCTGCTCTATACTGAAAATTTCCAAATAGACCTATTGGGCCTAGGACATGTACCCATATAAATTTCTTTTCAACGCCGAAAGGAATTAATGGAGTCATTTCTAAGTTCTCAGTGGCCATGTCATTTTCTTAGCTGAAATGCCTGAGACTTGGTTCAGCCTTCTCTGATGCCTGTAGTTTCTGTATTTAGAGTTGAGAATACACTGAGGACCCCTAAGAGGGAGAAAAGGTCTTTTTTTCCCCAGTTACCATAGTGGTTATCCTATCACTGAAGCCTAACTGAAACGTTAAACAGAAGCAAATCTGGTGAAGCAGAGAATCTACAAATAAGGAAAGGAAATATTTGTATAAATGCTCTGAAGGGGAAGTTTTCACAACTGTAGTCTTCATCAGTAACACACAAGGAACTAGATTGTAATAACATCTAGGCTCCAATTCAAACTGACTATCACAAGGAAAACCTGATTTAGGACTCCCACAGTACCATCAGCTCAATCCTGCTACACAGAGCAGTTATGAGGGCAGCTTTTATTGCTAATTAGATCAAATATCTGACAGTCTACTTAAAATGAAAACAGTTTGAATGAAACATTAAGTTTTGGTGGCTTGTGTTGATTTTTTTAATGATTTTTATTTGCTGCGTTCCTCTTCTTCCCAGTGGGATTCTTCTTCTCAAAAAGGAACTTGTTCGTTAACAACACAGTTAAAGGGAAAGCCCATTCAAAGAGAACCAGTGTTAACTTGTTCAAGGCAAGTAACAGAACAAATGGAACCAATTTATTTTTTCTATTTCTTTTTTCTGCAGATGTAAGAGTCATTGTAGATTAGATTATTAACTTGTCTCACTCTCACACACATACATGTCTTGGATGGGGTAGAGGCAAGTGATAGTTGAAGAACAGCAGGGAAAAGTGAACATGTAAGAGGTAAATATAACTCTGACTTAAAGGTAAAAATCAGACAATATTTGACTTCAAAGGCCTAGACAAAAATCTAATATGAGGGCTTTCACAAAAATTTACAGTAGCTGTGCATTTTTCCATGAAGTTCATGAGAGCCATGCATTTCAAAACCCGCAAGTTGGCTGCTTTGAGAATTTTAGCTTGCATATCTCATCTGAACAGAGCAGGTGTCTGTGGAAACAACCTTCATCTTTGCAGCTGAACTGCCTTAAATAAGGCTGATAAATCCATAGGGAGGGAAGACAGCTAAGCATCTTACTTACCAACTTTTCTGCTGATTGAATTAACAGCAAGCCCATAACGTCATAAATAAAAACAAGTTACCTCACATAGTGTGCAGAGGAGTAGTGACATAGTAAAACAACAAACCAACATTTTATTTGCTTGAAATGCAAAGCAGTGGATTCTGTATTTCTGTTTATATAGAATGGAATTCAGGAAAAAAAAAACAAACAAGCTCTAAACAAACTACAAAGGTTTTAGAGATGTTTGAAGAGATCAGAAAACACGCAAATTTTCCAGACCCCATGGTTTTGCAGAGCCTAATTCTACAAATACAACATTGTACAGAAATGTACATAAAAACATATGGTTTACAGCAACAGCTAAGTTTTCTTATGCAGCACAATATTTCCTAAATTCTTCTTGAATAGAACCATTAAAACATTTCTCAGACCTAACTACTAAAACCCCAGTAATTATATGGTTAATATGATGCATGTTTCATAAACCAGTCCTCATTAATGCTGTTATTTCAGGAAGAACAACTGTCTACTGCTACCAGTTGGACAACACTTATCCATTAAAAAAATTCTGTGTTTGAAAACCATAGATATTTATCTAAATTTCAAAGATGAAAGCAGCACCCATATTGGGCTTTTACTTAAAATCAAGTGATCAGTCAGTCTCTAGATCCCTTCCCTTCTTACTTCTCTGGAATACGTTCATTATACAATTGTCTGTTTCTGTTTTTTCCTATACTCTTCCTATCTCATCACAATGTACTATCAGTGTTTAACGTAACAGTAAAAGAAAATGTAGGGATATATACTGTCCAGTCTTTGCAATAACAATGAGAAAATGTACATACAAGCAGTGAGGTTATCTCACTGTCAGCACAGACTCTTCTGCCTACACATTTTCTGATGCATGACAAGGAGTTGCCCCCATGTTTGAATAAATATGACATTAGCAATGTTGAGAACACCTCAGAAATAAACTGCAAGTATTTAACTGACATGATTTCACTAGGTAATCTGAAGAAAATGTGTTTTACAGATCCCTTTAAATGACTTTTTCTACAACAGACCGTTGTCACTTACGCCCATGGAGAGCAATACTTAGGCACCGTACACCATGTAGTTATTCTGTTTCTGCATTTTGCTTTCTCTAAGACTTAGTCATTCAATTCCATGGCTGACATTACAGTTTCTGATGAAGTCTACAGTTATTTCTGCCGTCAGATGATGACTTTCCAGTTCTATGTCTTTATATTACACTGATGGCCAAGAATATCTTCCTGAATCCATATTAATCTTTGTGCTAATGGTTTAATTTCATAACTACCTTTTCCCCATAGGAGACAGCTATTCTTTAAAGCCAGCTTCCGTTTCCTGAATTAGAAAGGTCTGAATCGCTTTTTGGTTATTTAATGTAGCCATCCCTAAAGTTCATCATTGCTTAGGAAATGGAATTTTGTTTCAGGAGCTGTTAGCTGCTCTGCAAAAGGCATCAAATGAAGACACAATAATAATTTCTCACTTAAATAATTCTCTGTGCACTAGCAGAATCAGGCCTATACACATATATAAATCCTTTTAAAATCAAATACAGTATCATTTATATATTCTGACTACTATTAGGAATGGAACAGCTGTCTTCGCCCTCAGTAGCTTCACTAGTAGTTTATGATATGTAATGAAGATTATTTATTTTCCCCTAAAGAGGTATGAAATAAATACCATTAAAAAATGCCTAAAGACTTTTTTTGTATTTCCTTGTTTTGTGAAGTATTCTCTGCTGCTAGTGCTGAAACCCACTTATATTTTGCAGGTTTAAAATAAAACTCATTAACAACGATATTTATAACTGGAATCAATCTTCCATCATATGCCTCAAAATAGTACAAACAACAAGATAATTGACAGAGATCATACACACACTCCCAAAAGCCTTTTTTTAAAAAAATAAATATTTCTATGGTTTATAACATGATTCCATAAGAAAGAATTGTGACTATTAAGAAAAAAACCTCAACAACTTAGCTATTCCTTAAAACGATGTACTTACAGCTATTTTTGAAATGTCTTGAATTTTTAAAATCTTCTTCAAAATTCTTCCTCATTAATTCAAGAATCCATCTTAACTTATCCTTTGAGGTATTTCATATATTGCTTTTTGGATTAATGTCTATACCTTATGGTTATTCTCACATTTAAAGATTTTTTTTATGGACATATTTTCATCTGTGTTTCAGCATGTTCTACTGATAAGCTTGTAAGGTGTCTGCTCTCTGACAGCTTGGCCAGTAAATTTTGTGGAGCAGGTATTTCAAATTGACCTGTCGATGAAGTCTCTTAGTGGTTTCTTTGTTCTCTGCAGATTCTACTTTTTTTTTTTCACTATAGATGGAAATACCATCGTGCACAGTAGACTACACAGATCCTCTGACAATATGGTTCTGCACATCATCTGGGAACTTAAAAGAGGGTTCTGTTAAGAAGGTCCTTTTCTAGCAAGAAATAGCAAATACAGGGACCTGTATCCACTTACCCACTAAACACCACCAGCACTCAGACTCCTTGACAGTGACATGCAAGAACCGTTCAGTTTGCTCACTGCAACTTTGGTTTTTTTTATTGTAGGTGGTAATTAAATTTCATGTCCTGAAGATGTTGATAGTTAATTGTGGCTCTGAGTGGGAGTTAAACAGAGTAACTATTTGCCTACACTTTGAGACCTTCTTTCCTTTTAGAACTGGGTTGAGTAGGCTGGACGTGCTCCCTCTGCTAACTGGCATGACAGGCACATGGTGCAAACACAGGTCACACTGAGATAGAGCTGGCACCAGCACCTCACATGTGTTATGATATTCCCTGCAGAGAAGAAAGAAAAAGAAATAGGAATAAATATAGGAAACAAGAAAAGAAGAAGAGTGATGCAGGAATGAAACAAAGGAAAATGAGTATTGCATTCAGTTCTGGGGTCCCCCATTCAAGAGGGACAGAGTTCTTCTTGATAGAGTCCAATGGAGGGGTACAAGGATGATGAAGGGACTAGAACACCCATCATGTGAGGAAAGGCTGAGAGTCCTGGGGCGTTTTTGTCTGGAGAGGAGAAGATCGAGGGAATCTAATTAATATCTTTAAAAGCATGAGGGCTGGACACCAAGAAGGAAGGAATATAATCTTCTTGCTTGTGTCCTGGGATAGGAAGAGAAGCAATGGATTCAAGCTCAAGCACAGGAAGTTCCACCTCAACGTGAATCATAGAATCACAGAATCACAGAATCATTAGGGATTGGAAGGGACCTCAAAAGATCATCCAGTCCAATCACCCTGACACAGCAGGATCACCTAGACCAAGTCACACATTCAGTCTGGGTTAGAAGGGACCAGAGGATTATCCAGTTCCAACTCCCCTACCATGGGCAGGGACACCCCACCCTACATCAGGCTGGCCAGAGCCCCATCCAGCCTGGCCTTAAACACCTCCAGGGATGGGGCCTCCACCACCTTCCTGGGCAACCCATTCCAGGCTCTCATCACTCTCACAGTGAAGAACTTCCTCCTCACATCCACTCTAAATCTACCCATCTCCAGCTTTGCTCCATTCCCCCCAGTCCTCTCACTACCTGACATCCTAAATAACCCCTCACCAGCCTTTTTGTAGGCCCCCTTCAGATACTGGAAGGCCACAAGAAGGTCACCTGGGAGCCTCCTCTTCTCCAGACTGAACAGCCCCAACTCTCTCAGTCTGTNACAGCTTGATGTCATCAGCAAACTTGCTGAGGGTGCACTCAATGCCCTTGTCCATGTCACCTACAAAGATGTTGAACAAGACTGGTCCCAGGACTGATCCCTGAGGGACTCTGCTTGTCACTGGCCTCCACTTGAACATGGATCCATCCACAACCACTCTCTGGGTGCGGCCATCAAGCCAGTTCTTTACCCATCTAGTGATCCACCCATCAAACCCATGTTCCACCAGCTTGGAGACCAGAATGTGGTGCAGGACAGTGTCAAAGGCTTTGCTCAAGTCTAGGTAAATGACATCAGTCACCCACCCCTCATCCATTAATGTTGTGACCTGTTGATAGAAGGCCACCAGGTCTGTCAGGCAGGATTTTCCCTTGGTGCAGCCAGGCTGATTGTACCCAATCACCTCTTCTGTATTTTCCTGTCTCAGTAGTGCCTCCAGGACACAGGAGGTGTCACACAGGTGAGCCTGACTGGCCTGTTGTTCCTTGGCTCCTCCTTCCTACCCTTTCTGAAAATAGGAATTATGTTTCCCCTTTTCCAGTCAGTGGAGACCTCACCAAACAGCCATGACTTTTGGAATATAATAGAGAGAAGTTAGCAATATAACAGAGGTTTATGAAATAATAGGAAGAACTTTTTTACTGTGAGGGTGACAGTGCAGTGGAACAGTTTCTCAGGAGACTTTCAAGACATGATGGATGCACTTCGGAGTGATCTGCTCTAGTTTTGGTCTTGCTGCAGTAATGGGGTTAGACTTGATCTTCAGAGGTGTGTTATAATCCCTAACATTCTGTGATTCTTGAAAAGTTTACTTATTTGGTCAGTAAGTGGACACTCAACTTGTGTGTCTTTGCATTGTCTTTCTGAAAATATTATGGCAAATTAATCTGTTGTTGTGGTGCCAAAAGCTTTTCTCACTCAGCAAGAGGCAGCTTAAGCCATGAATATTGTTTTCTGGGAGAAAGAGAGAAGTAGAGATCAGAGACGTTTAAGGACAGGTCTAATTTTTTTCTAGACTATTAATCCTGTCTTCAACACAAAGGGAAAAATTACTGCACGTCGATCTCTTAATTTCAGTTTCTTTGAACAGCAAAACCTGAAGTGAGAAACAGTCACAAGAGCAATCTGCAAAGCCTCACGCATGACTGCTCCAATGAAGCAGGTTTTACTAAGAAGTCAGAGGAAACAAAGATAGACTAGTTTTCAAAGACACTGGAGACTCCTAGAAACACTCTTACCTGTCTCTGCATTCACGTTTCTGGCGCAAGAATTTATTGTTTCACAGACACTCAGCAAAGCCCCATAGCTCCACACTACTAGCATTGTGCACTGCTTGTGTATGAAGCCATATAGTTTGTGCCAAGTGCAAGCCACTGTCTGTCCCATACTGTGATTATTTTTTTGCTTTCCACTGTCACCTCTCCTCACAATTTTACATAGACTTTCTTGGAGCTACAGTGTCATCTGTACATTTTCTGTTCAAGGGAACAAAATGTTTACCCTCAGCCTACTCTTCCATATGGTAAGGAGGAGTAAAGCTGGAACGCAGCAATGTCCAATTCATCAAAACAAATTGATCCATCATGCCTATAATGTGAATAATGTTTTAAAAGAAAGCAGGAGGACCTCAACACATTCACATGATTGATCAAATCACATTGATTTAATCCCTTACAGAAGCGCAACTTGCTAGCCTCTGATCCTGTCTTGCTGGTGCAGTACCGTTCATGAGACAAGGTTCGCTGTCTGTGTCACAGCTTGGCTTTGAATTTTCTGGCCTTCCTTCTGTCTATTGATTCATTTCTCTGAACCCAAAGATCTATCATTGGATAGCTTTTAATGTGACTTGACACTTTCAGATTATTTTCCCTTGTTTAAAGGACACAAGGTTAATTTTCCCCAGTATGGAATTTGAATTCCGTAGTCCTTCTAATAAAATTATTTTCCCCTCTTGTTTTTTGCCTTTGCTTTTCCCATATACCTCAAGAAAACAATCATGTCATATAGATGGTCAGAGTAGAGGGCTGTAACACATCCTATCGTGTTCTATGCTATAATAAAACATCTACTTGCCTGGCAGAAGACAGCATCCTTTCTTCCTGCCTTAGTCTTCTGGGCCCAAATCCAAGCATAAGCACTGTCTCTTGCTCCTGACACAAAGACACAGTTGTAATACACCAGTTAGGAAAACCTCTGTCTCTGTATTCTTGTCACCTGTATCAGGTGTGATATACTGCCCTTGCTTTATGAGACCTTTGTGTTTTGCTGTAGCTCTCAGATTAATCATCAGTCTTGGGAAGACTCTCTTTTTTTAGGTTTTCTTTTATTTCCTGGTTGTAAGGAGTTTTTGCAAGGTGGATTTTTTCCCTTAGAAATGACAGGATTTTTAAAATATTTTTAGTATACTGTAGTTCTTCTCATGATTGCAATTCACAAGGATAAGCAGTCACAACACAGACAGTATGATATGTTACACTAGCACATTGTATTATTATGCAACGTAAAGCCACGTGGTTTTTAAAGTCAACAGGCTTCAAGTCAAGAGCGAGTTCTGTAAGAATTTACATGTATTCATCTTGTCCTTTGGAAACTTCCAGCCTTCCCTTTCAACTTTGCTTTCAGTACCCACTATTGTGCAGAAACAAAGTGTTCATAAGTGAATTGGTGAAAGAACCCTTCCATAAATAACTTCAGAGAGAAGAAAGCCAAGGGAAATATCCTAATGGCAAAAACTGCAACACCGAGATCCCGCATGTTTTGGAAAAAGAGAGTTGAAATGAATGCAAAATGTAGAGCCAGGTAAACCCACAGAACATTAGATGTGATCAAGTGGGATGTTACTATAACCAAAAGTGTCAAATACAGCATTCAGATCAAGCAACACTTAAACGCTCCAACATCCAGAGTCGAAGACCATTAATAAACCATTGCAGCAATTTAGGTCAGAACACACTTTGTGCCAAGGATACAAAAATCCATGCTGGAATTTATCAGAAATGCTTTTTTCCAGTGAACAGTGAATTACTTCACCAAGCAGATGTTTTCTGCTTTCAAGGCTTAAGGTTACAGTCACACAGCATCACACAGAATCTCTTTGGTTGGAAAAGACCTTTAAGTTCATCAATTCCAACCTTGATCCAGCCTTGCCAGGTCACCAATAAACCATAGTTCTAAGCACCAAGTCTACACATCCTTGAAATCCCTTGAGGATGGTAGCTCCACCAGTGGTCTGGAAAGCCTGTTCCAGTGTTTGAGAATGCTTTTGGTGAAAGAAGAAACACTTTCAGGTTCTTCTTCACCAAAGCAACTTTTAAATCTGCCCCATCAATTCTGTGTTTAATTCACTGGCAGCTGTATTCCCCTGAACAAGCAGAACCAGTCCCCTCACAGGGACTAGATAGGAGTTTTAACTGTGTGAGGAGCCCGTGTTGCAGAAGTGACCTCTGCGGGCTGCAGCACCGCGCCCTGACTCAGAGCCATCAGAACAGACTACAAGGTCCTTTACAGAGTTTTCCCGTGGCCTGCCACTGCCAAACACCCCAACGCGTGTCTGGGAGGTGCTGTCTGACCAGAGCCCACAGACAGTACCACACAGCAGGCAGAGCACACGGTAGGGTATGGGGAGAAGTGGACGCACTGCGAGCGCCTCAGGCCGCAATCCGCTACTCACAGTAAGGCGAGGCCGGCCTGGCCCATTGCTGCACCATCACGTGGCAGGCCCAGCCTGCTGCCCACAGCCCTGCTCATGGGAGGCGTCAACTGAGCCCAGGTGGGCGGGGTGGGCACAGCGCTTCCCTTACCCAGCTCAGTCTCAAAACCACAGAATTCAGCAGTGGGATATCCAAATAAAAGTTTTCTTATTTGTAAGATGAAGACTTGCTGGATAGTGCAGGGTCCTACACTTTGGCCACAATAACTCCCTGCAGCTACAGCCTGGGGGGATGAGTGGCTGGGGAGTGGCCTGACAGTGAGGGACCTGGCAGTACCTGTTGACAACAGACTGAACAGCAGGGTGCCCAGGTGGTCCAAAAGGCCAGTGGTAACCTGGCTTGTATCAGCAATAGAGTGGCCAGTAGTACTACGGATGTAATTCTCCCTATGTACTGGACACTTAAGAGGCCTCACCTTGAGTTCTGGGGGCAGTTTGGGCCTCTCACTTCAAGAAAGAGATTGAGAGGCTGGAGCGAGTCCAGAGGATCACCATGGCTGGGAAAGGGACTGGAGGGAAAGTCTGATGAGGAGGGGCTGAGGGAGCTAGAAGTGTTTAGCCCGGAGGAGACTCGAAGGAGACCTTCTGCCTCGCTCCAATTCCTTGAAGGGAGGTTGTAGTCAGGTGGGTATTGGGCTGTTCTCTCAGGCAGCTAGTGCCAGGATGAGAGGACAGGGCCTGAAACTGTGGCAGGGGAAGGTTAGGTTGGATGTTAGAAAAAGCCCTTCCTCACAGAAAGGGTGATCAGACATTGGAATGAATGAGACTGCCCAGGGCAGTAGTGGAGTCCCCATCCCTGGAGATGTTGAAGGACAGACCGGCTGTGGCCCTTAGTGCCCTGCTGTGGCTGATGTGGTGATGTTAGGTCCTGGACTGGCTGGATGAGCTCAATAATTCTGTGATTCTGTGAAATTTATTTTCCTTGCTAAATGTATCCAAACTCCAGATGTGCTGTGATCCTGAGAAGCTGTAATTAGTACCTATTTTAATGAAATTTCAGTGTGAACCAGATTGCGATCACTAAATGCTTTCCCTTGGCATATTTCTATTCACTGCAGTAAGCTGGAGTTTTTGTAACCTATTAAATGGCAACAGACATATGCAGAGACATATATAAACAGATTTTAAGAGAGACAAAATTTCAATCCCTTACCACCTTTTAATTCTATTTGAAACTAATTGCATGCCATATAAATGAAGTTAATATTCAGCAGTAGCAAAATAAGAAATAATGTTCTATTAATCCATTTACCAGTAGTAGCACTAGACTTGGAGAAAATGTTTAGACCATCACAGTGGGTGAGATTTTCAGTAGGCCAATCCACATATTGCAAATTTCTGACACATCTTCAGTGTGTTTTATAAGGCGGTCTTTGTGCAGTTTGATAACAAATGTGCTCATTATCAGGGAAAGATAAGCAACGTTTGCTTGGTAAAGGTTGCAATGTATCAGAAGCATTCTGCTGCCAGCATTTTTTTGGTGTTTTGCATTTCCTTGCATACTTGAAAATACAACTTCCAATGCATAATATTTTCAAAAGGTAAGAACAGTAGCCGAGTCAAGCATTGCTTCACCGATAAGTGGAATGCTCTCAAATAATGATGCAACTGTAGGACACTTGTTCTCCTTAGAGTGTGAAAAGCCATTTTGGTTCACCATTGGAGCTGATATAGGCCAACAGGCTAACTATATCCATTGTCTGGCTGAAGGGCTGACAACTCAATCCAGAGAAATGTGGGGAAATTCATATATTAAACCGGTCTCTGTTAAAGGGGAAAAAAAGGTGTTTACTTTGCATTTGCTTATATATTAATGTAATTGTATGAAATTATTGCCAGAATCAATAAAAACCTTAAAGATGTTCATGTGAGATAATTAAGTATGGTTGAGGAGAGTGAGAAAACATTGAGCATTTTTTTTCCTTGGCCTGCAAATGCCTGATCACTGACTATGTTTTGAATTCAGAGAGAAATAGGCAAGTTGTAGTCTTTCTGCTGCAACACTACTTCTATGTTGGAACATCTGGGGGTAATTCTTTCTTCATTTTCCTGGGCTATCTTCAGACGAGCTCCCTGTCCCACTGTGGCTAATATAAGTTAGGCCATCTCACAGAATACACTAGAGTTTAAACCTGCTCTGATGAGATCTCTGTTACTCACATGTTCACTCACATGTTCAAACCTTCTCACATTTTAAAGCAAGAATTTTTGCTTCGCCAGAGTGTACTCATGTTAGCTTGGGAGCAAAGCTGTGCTACACATTACAGAAATGTGGCATTTCATTTATATTCCTGTAAAAATGGTAAGGCATCTATCTATAAGTGATTAGTCTTGATGCATAAGAACCAAAGTGCAACCATTTGGCTTTTGGTAGTCAGAGGAGCTAATAATTTCCTGCTGTAGGTTTTCTTTTTTTATCCTGCAGCAAGGACCAGTTTTCAGTGAGCTCAGAGACACAAATCATCAAAACTGCTAAGTGTAGTCCTGTTTTCTCTCACTAATTGTAGCATGGCTACACCAAATATAATTTGAAAAGGCAGACCAGTTTCTTCAAGGTTGTGGACAAACATAGGATCACAGAGTCATCATGGCTGGAAAGGACCTCGAGGACCATCATGCCCAGCCCTCATCCCAACATCTCCCTAACCCCTTGACCATGGCCTCAAGTGGTCTATGTACTAATTTTTTAAACAGGTCCAGGGATGATGAGTCCACTACCATCCAGGGCAGCCTGCTCCTGTGCCCAACCACTAGCTCAGTAAAGAACTTCTTCATACCAAATCTAAACTTCCCCTGACACAATTTGAGGCAGGTTTAAATGAAACATACCTAAGAGCATGCTGTAATTTATACTTAATTTTGTAATTATTCTGAAAAATATTAAGTTCTGGTAGATGTTCTTATTATATTGCTAAGTTTTGTTGAATCAGCTTCTAAAGACCACTTTATGAAACATGTTAGTCAAAGAGAAATTTTTGACAACTACTGATAGTAGTAGTAGAAGAAGATATTTAGTATCTTTTAAGGTCTAGTATTCTTTTAGAAGAATTCTTAGAAATAATAGTAATGGCTACTTTAACAAGACTATGGCATTTTGATACACAATGTTTTACAAGTCACAGTGAGACTAGACTCTTAATTCAGACTTCTAATTCCAGAGGTATGACTCCATACAAGGCATGTCAACTCCTACCACATTTATTAAATCCACTGCTAATTCTGTAAGATTACATAAATTAGACTTTCCTTAACTAGCAGTCGCAAAATAGACTCTCTAGGAAAGTTTCTTCTAAAACAAGATTTAAAATTCCATTAAAAGCAATGGCAGCACTGTAGCTAAAAGAAGGCCGGTTTGCCTGATATTTTGTCTAAAATAGTCAGAGTAATTGATGGTGACAAGGCAGGTGCTGGTGGGGAAGACAGAGAGAGAACACCCATTATCTCAGTGATTGATACAGGCCTTTTTCTAATTACATCAGACCCTTCCAGTGGAGACAGGTCATGGTACTTATAGATCTGCAGTTACAGGTTTAAGAATATTTGACAAATAACCATAATATAAAATATAATTATTAAAAAAGATAAGATGGATGCTCTACAACTTTTTCTGCACATGTAAGACAGCAAACGAAGAACAGAAACTTTTCCACAACTGCAAATACAACAGGATTATATTTGGAACTGTGTTTCACTGACATTGCAAAGGGGGAGCTAGTGTTTAAAAATATGAAAGGATTTTATAGAATCATAGAATGATGTAGGCAGGAAAAGACCTTCAAGACCATCAAGTCCAACCATTAACTCAACTACCCCAAGCACACCACTAAAAATGTCCTTAAGTTCCAGATGTACACAACCTTGAAACCCATCCAGGGATGGCAACTCGGCTACCTCCCTGGGCAGCCTGATTTTCCTGGGCCAATGTTAGGTTAGTGTATGTGATCCAAATAGTGATGTAAAGATATAAACTCTCTAGTCTTTACTACAGATTATTGCAAAGCAAAGCAAGGTTTATAGGTACACAGATGTATAGCTATAGCTCTACAGGGTGAATAAAATCTGCAGCAAGAGAAACATTTCAGTGAAGTCACCTTGACTGACACAATGAACAGAAAAATGTAACCTTGAGAAGTCTGGAGACTCATACTCAGAAACACTAGGGTATCTGATGTTTCACATCTCAATATTCAGAATTTCTGAAATAAAGAACATCTCAAAATCTTAATGAAGTTGGCCACAAATATGTCTTTGGTTCCAATAAACACATTTGTCTTTCCTTCAATACCTTGAAAGTACTGTCTAAATAAGAAAGGAAATGCAGTTAACTGCTTTCATAAGCTGATAAATACCCATAACTGGCTCTGTCCTATGAACAATCTGTGAAGTCAATACTAGGTGACACAAATGAGAACATAGCTTGCAAGACAGCAATATCTCCCACTACTTCAGCTGAAGTAGATTTTCTGGTCTGGAACTCATTCTTCAGGTTAGATATGAATCTGTTGGACGAAAACAGCAGTTTCCAGGGAATTATTAACCATTTCCAAGCAGAAAAGACTGAAACAGCTGGACCTACTCTTATTTAAGGAATTGAAGACTTTATGCAGACTTTGTAAATGGACTTGAAATGTCAGTTGCTACAAAAGGTTTCTACAAAATGAAGAAAAATAATGATTTTTAGGTCTATGGTGTATAAAAAAAGGAAACTAATTTAAATTGGATGAGGAATGATTCAGGAATACACATCAGAAAAGCTTCTAGGAGGAAGTATAAAATTCTGAAACAAGTTTCCTAGTGATGGTGTGAACTTCTCTTTAGACAAAGAGAAACAAAGTAGTTAGAAACAAACAAAGTAGTTAGGTCTAGACGAAATCTCAGATAGAATTTGCCAGAAAATGCATAGCTTAGGGAAAAATAAAAAGGGTTTATTAACTCTATAACTGTATACAGAAAGAAAAAGAAAAAGTTAAGCACGCAAACTAGAAACTCTGTCACAAATGTCATCATGTATTCTGAGAAAAATACAATGGGAGGTTACTACCATATTGGTCCTTCGTATTTTTACGTTAGATACCTGGGGAAAATATGTCAGTCAAACACAGAGGGCCACAACCACCCTCTAATCTGTTCATTCAGAGAGACGCTCCAGGCTCTTCATGTGTCGTCTGTTCTTGTCTGTAGACACCAAACCCCTGGCTGTCCAGACCAGCGAACTCTTCAATTCTTCAGCATAGCTTATCCAGCAAAATGCTGGCAGGACAGGCCTGATTCCTCAGAACCTGGAACTGCATTCCTAAATGCACGAGACATGCTTTCAAAAAAAACAGTCTCACCTCCTTGCCCAAGGTCTAAGGATTCTCGAGTCCTTCTGCTTCCTTCAGAGCAGACAGTTCAACTAAGCATGAAGGAATTCTCAGATGCCTCTCCTAAGGCTACTTCTGTCCCCACTACTTGAGCATTACCAGCTTTTCTCAGTGGCAGAAAATAACAGTCTCTGCTGCTGCTGATCAGTGGCTCAAAGATGGCGGTGACCGACTGCATGGCCCCAGCCATGTGTGTAGCTCCAGATAGCAACTGATTGCATGGCCGGCATCAGCAGGGACCTCCTCCACACAACAAACAGGGCCAAGAGGGTTCCATTCCCCTCCTTTCTCTCTCCCTCTCCTCCCACCTCAGCTACAGGGGAAAGGGGAGTATTCTTCAGCTCACTACAGGTTGCTGGTTAGCTGCCCCTTGATGGGGGGAAACTAGCAGTAAGTTCTTGATTCTCTGGGCCACGTCAGAGCTGGGACTGGGTTGGGGCCTTTGGGAGGGCAGCAGGGCCACTGCCCCCTCTCCCTGCTGTCTCTGACCGTACCTGGAGTGTTGTGTTCAGTTCTGGACCCTCAGTTTAAGAGGGATGTCGAGGTGCTGGAACAAGCTCCAGAGAAGGACAACTGGAATGGTAAAGGGGCTGG
>VXBP01010749.1:0-18089 GCA_013400115.1 Rhinopomastus cyanomelas
TGATAATACTGTGATACTGTGATACTGTGATTCTTAGCAGTGGGCAGTAGGAAAGGGAGGGGTGACGGGGGGATGGCTCCCCTGCTGACCCCCCCGAGCAGCAGTGCGGGAGATTTCACGCCGCAGCTTCTCTTAAAGGAGCCACCTCCAGTTTTGTGCATCTCATGTTCCGCAAACAGTTTTCTGATCAGAATGCCAACAAAAATTCATTTCAACTTAACAACTGCAGTTACGTGCCAAAGTGTTTTACCCATTTATCAAACCCATCGTGGACAACAGTGAGCTTCCTCCTATTAGTTGCTAATTCCCTTAGTTTTCTATGAACCAATGCGTTTTTCCTGGGGCATATCTTATCGGACAGTACAGCTGCATGTACACAGATCACAGTTATGCCAAAGATTTTGCTTCCGCTGACAGGTTAGGAGATGTGTTCAGAGCTCCCTTCGGTCATGGGCTGTGTAGGTTGCACTTGGAGGTTATCAAGTTTGGTAATCACCTCCTTCAGCAAACTTTCCACTCTTCCGAATATTCCCAAGCTGTGGGGAAGGGGGGTGAGGGTGGCGAGGGTGGTAACGGTGGGTATACAGACTCCAGTTGACAGGTAGGACTGCCCTGTCCCGCCTCCTCTTTGGCAGCCACCATTTCATCTTTTATTAAAGCTGCGCCATCGGCTTCAGCAGAGGCCTGAACCAATGCAGTCGGAGGTGGCGCAGGGACCCCACAGACCCTAGCCAATTGTGGTGGGGTTAATCGCAGTGCCGTAGCTCAAATGGTGTGCCCACTCCGAGGATCAGTTCTCGGCTCCGTGCCCATAAAAGCAACCTCTTCACAACAGAGCTGTCATACTTCACTCCTCTCATAGAGAGTATATGTTGGAGGAGATTTAGAACCACTTCTTGCTCCTTGTCCAACCCCATTTCTCCCTAAAGCTGCTCACCTCATCAAAGTGAGAGTCACTAACTCGGTGCACTGTGTCCTGGCTGTCGCTTCTTGCAGGCGCTCTGTCCTCTTGCTGGGTCAGCAAGGATATTTACAACTGACCTTCCCACCTCCTGATCCTAGTTTCCACCACACACTTGCAGTAACTGAGGTATCTGGAGGGCCTGGCTGTTCATTATCCTCCTTCAGGCACCAACTGTCAGAGTTGGACGGGAACTCTACAAAAGGACCATCACACCATGATCAACATGATCAAGTGAAAGTCGTTCATTAGTTCTCAGGCTGTCCCTTATATACAATTTCTCCCTGCCTGTGAGCCCACAAGTTCTCATGAGACAGTCACGCCTCCTACTTGGCTTCCCATTGGTCCTTCTTCAGGTCCAGCTGGTGGGCAGGCAAAGTTCTCCTGCTCTGCACTCAGGTGCCCCACTCCTTATCTCTTGTGGCCTGCTCTCTTACCTTGTCTCCATGGCACCGGGCTCTTCTCCACCAGCTAGCAGCATTCCTCAACGATGATGTCTTAGGCCTGAAACAGCATAGACTCCAACAGCTCTTACCACATTACATAAGCATCTTTGTTGCACTTTTGAATTCCTTGGCATCTTTGCCCACATTGAGTAAAAGTGTCCTAATTACTCTCGGTTGCTGTCATACCAACTCCTGTGAGCTTGGATTTGGGCAACGACAACCAGTTTTTGTTTTCATGTAGGACACTGAACAGGCAGCAGATGGTAACAAGCTTCCGGATTCACACCACGAAGCTGGGCAGGATTCATACCACCAAGCTACATGTGGAAAACACAAAATCCCTTGGCTAATCCCATGAGCCAGCCATTCTCCCTAATTGTGTCTTTCCATGAGAAGATGTTCCAGTCTCAGCTGAATTAATAAACATGATTTAATGCACTGACTGTAGGATTTTACTAATCTATTTATAATTTCCCCTTTCAAGGGAAGTTGTAATGATGTGTTTTCACTTAAAGCAATTAGAATGTATCTTTAACTGCGGAAATGACTTGGATTATAATTGCAGAGCATTATGCTGTACTTCTAATGAGTCATTTTTACACAAAATGAACAGTGAGAATCATTTTGCATAAAGTTATTACCTTGCTCTCACAACACAATGCTGACTTCCTTCTCAGGTTGGGTCACCACAGCTGCCAGATCAAGGGTCTACTTCTTAGACAACAATAAAAAAGATTATGAATAAATATTTGCAATTACATCTGTAATACCTTAAATATCTCTCCTTAATTACAGTACTTGTATCTTCATATAGTGTTCAGGCAAAACCAAAGCTGAATGTATGAAGATTTTACTGCAGGTTTTTTCTTACTTATAGTTCCCAGTGTTGCACATCCATCTAAAATAGAAAATTAAATCTAGTGCTGTAGCAACAAGAAATTTCTGAAACACTAAAGCTAAGCATGCCTTGTCCTGTGTGTTCAATAGATAGGGAAGATAAAATAGAAACTAAGGCAAATACAATTCCAATCCTGAGCATAAAGGTGAAAAATAAGGCCAGGAGAAGTTATGTGACACATCTGCTTTGCAAAGAGCTGCTTTACAGTCTCATGAGAAAAGTAGACAGTCCTGAAAACAGTAGATAGAGACTGTGGTGGAGGTGTCTTCAGCCTTGAGTAACTATGTGTGTGCTTTGCTCTCCTGGAGGAAGTGGCAAGTGAAAAAAGGTTTAGAAATGATGGTTTTCCAGCCAAATATTTGGAAACATTAGCACTTTGATAGTTTAACATTGTTGCTTCGATCTCTCAGGTGAACGCTTCTACTTTTTAGGTGTTTCATTGCACTGGGTATGTGAATGAGGGGTGCGTTGGTGAGCTGGGCAGTCTGATGGCAGAGACATTCAGAACTCCAGGAAATTCCGTCAGAA
Source organism: Rhinopomastus cyanomelas (assembly GCA_013400115.1). Taxonomy (NCBI): domain Eukaryota; kingdom Metazoa; phylum Chordata; class Aves; order Bucerotiformes; family Rhinopomastidae; genus Rhinopomastus; species Rhinopomastus cyanomelas. Next base: position 2,834 of record VXBP01010749.1, read on the forward strand.
AGTTGGAGAAGGCTGCTCATTGTTTTCCTAGACAGAGCAGGTGGAAAATGCAGTGGAATGAGTAGAGGTGAATTGACGAAGCTGGGGTGACGCATGCCTGACATGTGGGATTGAGTACAATAAGAACAAAATAGTGGTGTTGAATGAGTTTATAGTGCTGAGCTGAAACTGGAGGAAATATTAGGGTGAGAAGGTGGGGTAGGAGGAACTAGGGCTTAGCACATAAGAAAAAAGGAAGGGAGCAGTAAATGAATAGATTTGTACCACAGCTCAAATCACATCTGGACATGTTACTGATACATTAAGTTTAACTTCACTTCCTTAATGAAGGACTTTCTGCTATTCTCAGAAGTACAGTCAATCCTCCATGGATGACTGGTTGTTTAAGATGAGCTGATAGGGTGTTGCTGGAAGTACTGGGTTCTTGTAGAAGGTTATTAGGACTTGACATGTTTGTTGTGAATCCATGAAAAGGTGACAAGAATTGAGGAATAGTTGGCTCTTGGATAGGTATGTGGGTGGTCTGGAATTTTGAAGATGTCAGTTGGGAAGAAGCAGAGAGGATTAATTCAGAACAGTTCTGTAAAACACAGAGGAGACTATGGAAGGCACATGTTCAGTATGTTATTAAATTTTCTTCCCTTTTGCTTTTTGCTTTCTATTACAAGGCAACTTGTCAATTCATGTTATATTTTAAAAGCTCTGATAGGATCACAGTGATTAATAGGCTTGGATGTACCAAATGTATAAAAAATTTTAGTTACTTTGTACTTGCTTTGAGATTCCTTCTGAAAAATATGTTCTATGGGGCATTCTTGGAAAAACATGTTTTAAAATTTCGTCAGAGTTCAGATCTCTCACTAGAAATGGTGGTGTTTTGTTTGTCTTCATTTTACTGCTATCTCCAGTAATTATGATTTTATAATTAAAGTGGTAGCTTTCTTCCAAAGCTTTTTTGTTTGTTAGCTAATAAAGAAACCTGTGCTGTTGAGAATGTCAATTTCCTATTAGTGCTGTTTAGTAAATAATGAATGTTAGCAACAGGCAAAGCAATTTTAAATCAAGTTAATGTTTAAAACCCAGTATGTGTTGTATTCTTGTATCCTCCAAGAACCATATTGCATACAACTGCAGTAAAGCATGTGGAGAAATCACCCCTTTCTTAGCTAACCTGTGTTGTGATAGAAATCATGTAGGGAATGGGAGTCAACAATAAAATCAATCAACTGTTTTCAAGTAGTCACCTATTTGCTGTTTGAGGTTTACTGGAACTAATTGAAGAATTGCTATGGTATGATTGATTCTAAAAAAGCCCACAGCAAACAAACCCAAACACTTGATTTTTTGGTTTTTAGAAGTATTTGTTGCAGTATTCTAACTGAAAGTTTGACCTACTTTAAGAGGGTACTTGAAACTAGTGCTGTGTTTGAATGGTTGACAAGCCTTCCCTCAGCCTTGCTTTTCTTTCAGTTTTCAGTAACAGTAGATGCTTGGGAAACTGGTGTGTTGCTATGGAAATGGCTGTGATGCCACCAGTTCAGCATTTACAATTCATTGCCAGATCCAATGCAAAGAGATAAATGAGGGAGAAATCTTTAGGCTACTGTATCTTTACAAGGAAAAAATTAAAATGCACCAAACCTTGATATTAATGAGTTAATTGAGATTGCTTTTAATACTTCAGGACATACAGATGATTTCTTTTCTTTCTATAGATGATGAGTTAAGCACTTGTCTGAATTTTTAATTTCAGATTTTGTGCCAGATTCAGAGACAACCCAGGAATTAGGAATAGGGATGTCAAATTACAGCAGAGTTTACATAAATACCCTGTTGTCCTACCTTTTCAGTGCCCATGAAACAGGTTGATTGTTCTCCAGTAAGCTGTAAGAGCAAGTTTGCACTACATTCAAGAAATTAACAAAGTGATGGAGGAAGGAACTAGTGGCAACCTTGGACTTTGAAGTCCTCATTTGGATTTCTGTGTGTATGTACATGCAAGGAAAGGGATTAGATAAAGAAACTGTTGGGAGGAGAGCAGTATTCCAAAACAACATGGGGAGGGGGGGAAGATAAATGCTCATTTCTGAGACTGTTACACTCAGCTGGATTTACAGCATTGCAGGGAAAATCTGAGTTGTGGAGCTGAACAGGATCATTCATATATGGGACATATGATTTTTAGGGGTTGTCCGCCCTAGCCACAAGAGCTACTTCTCATATAAAATGTGTGTCCAAGTCATAACTCTTGCCTGAATGATAAAAATGGTCTACTGCTTGTTCCTCGAGTAGCTTGGTTTTTTGTGGACAACCATCCTGGCCTTCAGCCATGAGGCCAGATGCAACTACTTCCAGGTAGAGTTGGTAGATGACCGTTGTACAAGGTCACAAGTATGCTTGGATCAGTCTTTCTCTTCCATTTTTCAGTCATTGCTGCTCCAATATATGCAGAGGTACAGGTCCAGAGGTTAAATTCTTGCTCATAAACAAACAGCTAAAGTGGCAGCTTTCAAGTCACTGAGGAATAAGCTTCCATTCCCACTGGCAAAATTCCTCTGTTTTGAAAGTTTGGACCATCTGGGAGTTTTCTGTGCAGAATAAATGTTAATTGTTTGAATGCATCTGAAAAACAGTTCTTCAGTGAGACAGATAATATTTTTGTTCTCATTTCCTTCTCATTCTCAGAAATCAAATCAGTTTGTTCAGCTTGTATGTAGTCATGAAAAATTGCATCCCTGGGATGTGAGAAATATGGTATGTGAGCAGGAAGAAGTGAGCTAACATGAAAAGAGGGATAGTAAATGTCTCTTTATTTATATATTTACCACCGTCATATTTTCTTCATGTAATCTGCTATCGGGAATTGAAGAGAAGAAACAGTTCTTTTAAACTTTTTTATCACTGCTGGTGCATCTGACAACCTGCCAGTAGCTTAGAGCGACTTGCTGTGCTTGCCTTCAGAAGTACTTGTAGTTGTTTAGATGAAAAATGAAAGAATCAAAATCTATTTATTCATTCTGGGTGTTTTCACACAAAAGTTTTCTCCTTACTCATTCAGCTATCATTAATTGCAGGTGACATGGAGGAAATGAGTTTGCTGGAATGCTTAGAAGCAAATTCTTTTCTATTCAGGCAATAATTTATGTCTATGGAGTCACACCTGTTTCAGACACTTAGGATTCCTGGATAGGTAGTGAAAAAGTTAGAAAAATAATGGGGGAACATTTTAAGATTAATAACATTTAATATTCTAGTTTGTTAAGTACCTTTCTAATATTGACAGAAAGCTGTTCATTCTGTCTGTCTAGAGAGCCTGTTGACTCTCTTATCAAGCCTAACTTGTGGTGTAAGCTACACGATGGATGTTGTCATCAAAACCACTGCTTCAGAAGTGGCAAGTCTGTAAACAGTGTGATTTGTTCAGTGCTGCTTTTAAAACATAACATTGAAAAGGGGAGAAAAGTGTTGTTACAGGGAAAAAAATTGTAAGTTAAAACCCTATATGTAATTTTTATTTTCTAAAATTAAACAAAATGTTCGCATATAATGTGTGCAAGATAAAGGTTACATGTATCTATCCTAGACTGAGGGTTTTAGATTTTGAACTTGTTCAGATATGTCTTGATACAAGTATCTAAATGATGTGATCAAAACTTAAAAAACTATAAAGACTATATTGTATAGGAGAAAGTAAAAACACACTTTTTGTACTCCCAGATACAGGCTTGTTTCTTTTTCTTCATAATTTCAGAAGAATGAAACTACCACTTCAGTGCTTTAAATCGATAATTTCTATTCTGCTTTTATTCGTGGTTTGAACTCTGCTGTGTTTAGACTGAAGAGATGAGGTCAGAGAATTATGCAGAGTCATAAAGTGTGATGTATTCAGAAAAGGAATTACATACCTTTTGTCTAGACAAAAAATATCAAACTGGTTTTTTAGAAGTTACTACACCTTGACCCACTGATACTGTGACCATGTTTAGCAGCTATATAGTGGACCACAACCATTGTAAAAACACATTTAGTTTGTTGACTTTTTGTCTGTGAATATCTTCGGTTGGAAGGATCAGGTTCCAACCCACCTGCCTTGGGCAGGGACACCTCTCACCAGACCAGATAGGATAGCCCAGAGCCCCATCTAACCTGGCCCTGAACACTTCCTGGGCAACCTGTTCCAGTGCCTCAGCATGCTCATATTGAGGAATTCTTTTCTACCTATTTTTCGTTTTCACTAATGTTAACTCCTAACCAAGCATTTTAGGAAGATGCTTATTTGGAAGAAAGAAACCTGAATTTCAGATTTTTGCATTCTTAAAAGGAGAAAGAGGTGCCATCGTAAGTTACTTCTCCCAAAAGGTGATGAACATATTGCTGTTGAGAAGGTAGCAATTAAAGGGTGAAGGAGGGCAAATGGGAAGAGAAGAATATTTGCTTGGGAAAAGCACACTGTATTTCTGCTTTTCACCATTTCAGAGCAGACCTTGATAGGAGACTGCTTGGATACTTTTCAAGCATTTGCCATTCTTAAGAGCCCTGGTTCCAGAGTAGCAAAGTAGCAAAACCTCCTGTAGGTTCTGCAGACCAATTTTGCTCCACCTCATTGAAGTCATTAAAGAGACTTAAGGGTAAAGCTGAGAAGAGTAAAAATATTGTATTTTTAGAGAAAGTGCTCTCAAAGTTGGTTTTCTTCAAAAATTCTTTGCAGAGAAAAATACAAATTAAATTGCTTTAAAAGAAAATTTAAGGCATTTTAGGCTGTGTGTAGGCATTACTTTCCATAATCACAGGATTGTGGAGTTCATCTTGTCCAACATCCATGTGTGGGACTGTTGACTACTAGTACGTGATTTTGAAATAATTGCTACAGTATCAAACTTGTGCTGTTCGCAGTTTGCAGGAATCCTCTGCAGCTGTAATGAAGAAGACTACTAAAATAGATGTCTTTGTGTAAGCGCTCTTGTATTAAAGCATCACTCACAGTGCTAAGAAATTTTAATCAGCAGCAGCAACATTGGAAAGAGCGCTGCCCTAAAAATTAAGAACAAAAGCTTGCAAAGCTTGCAAGTGCTTCTGGTTTCTCATGGCGTATATGTTGTTTAAGTCCTTTAATGAATTCTGACACCTTCATTTTGAGAGTAAATATTCCCTGTATGTAAAGTTGTGTACACACACACTCAGGCATTTAATCATGGCTGTATTTTTAGAATATCTACTTGCAGAAATTACTTGCATCTCTGGAGAAGTAGTATAATGGTTAAAAGAAGCAATGACAAGTAGAATGACAGAACATGCTTGATCTTAAAGGAGTTAAATGTGTGTCAGATTCTGTTAGTGAATGAGCTTATTGTCTCTGAGGGATTTTTTTTTTAAGGTTTGTCTTCCTTTTTCTGAAAAAAAAATCAAAGCCTTATTATTTTCTTTAGTTAATCAAACTGTTCTCTTTTTTAATAGACATAGGGGAAGAGGAGATGACACTTAGCTTCTTTTTAAAAATACTCCCATTTTAAATAAGTGCTAAATAACTAGGCCTAGACCAAAATTTGGGGTCCAAATTTCCTAACCCAAAATCTGTGCTGGGGAAAAGCTAAGGATTAACCAAAGGAAACTAAAATATTTTCATTAGGTCTAGGCAAAATATTTGGGTGCAAGGGGTTTATGTTTCTTAAATTTTAATTGGAAGTTGTTTGAATACTTTTAGAATTAAAGAATAAAATAAAATCAAAATTAAAGCCTCCTCACAATTTCTCGGTGCTGAAGAGCTCAGACAGACAAAGTGGATATATGTGGAAATCTGTGCAATTCTGGCAGGAAAATTCTAATGGATCCTGCCATGCAGATAAAGGATTAAAAGAGATTATTGTGTTTCTAAAAAGAGTTTGTCTGAAAGACCAGTTCTAGTGTTGATCTGTGTAGTTAGATCTTGTACGATTATTATTACCTTGATATTTTATAATGTTTGGATTGTGAATCTTTGTTCCAAATGAGCAAGGAAGAAAATTCTGAAAAGGAACAGAAAATAGACCTGCTCAGAGTAATTTTGACCACTTCTGTTTCTGCCTGTGGTCAATGAGAGTATTGATCTTGCTCACTTTTGAGATGCAGTTAACTAAATATCAAGCCCTTTGTCTGCAAAAGATGACTGCAGGCAGCAGCAAGAGCACTGGTCCCTGAACCCTATTTTATTGACCGGGAGTAGGGAGGCAACCGCTGAGGCTGAGTACTGTCGTGGGAGGAGCCGGGCAAAAACCACGGAGGGTGCAGAGCTGGAGCCTTTAAAGGAGGCGAAACCAGAAGTCGTGCTCATATGGCACGCAGGAGTAAGAGCGCAGCCACTTTAGCTGCTTTAGCCGCCGGGGGTGGAGCAGGGGGAATGGTAGCAATGAGGCAGCAGAGGAAGACCAGGCTTCAGTCACAACTTCACATGGATATGGGAACCCAAACAGAGGTCCCCCAACAAGATGAGACTGTGCAGGTAACAGGCTGCCAAGAATGTAGAGATTTTTTACATCTTCCTGGCTGTGTACAGTGCGAGCAGGTAGATTATCTGCTTGACCAGGCAGCACAATTGCAAGATGAGGTTGAAAGGCTGAAAGCTGAACTAGAAAGACTCAGGAGAACTAGAGAAGCTGAAATAGAGGTTGATAGGTGGAGCCAGGCTCAGCAGTCTGGACAAGGGATAAATAAGAGCCAGATTCAGAAGGGGCCTGTATCCTATAGTTCTCAGGTGGAGGACAGAAGCCCAAGAAGAAGGCGTGAGTGGAGCCAAGTACAGAGCCATGGCAGAAGATGGATACCACCCTTGCCTGGCATACCTCCCCAGTTGCCACCAAGCAGTAGCTATAAGCCCCTATTGGAAGACAGCCAATCTGATAAGGATATATTGAATAGAGAACCCACACTGAAGGTCCTGGCAAAGCCGCATAAATCCAGGAAGGCTTCCAGTACCATGACAACCTCCTCCACGAAGAAGAGAAGGGTCCTAGTTATTGGAGACTGGCTCCTGAAAGGGACTGAGGGCCCAATATGCAGACCTGACCCTCATCAGAGGGAAGTCTGAAGTTTACCTGGAGCCCAAATCAGGGACATCACTAGGTTGCTCCCTAACCTGGTGAGATCAGCTGACTATAACCCACTGCTGATCATCCAGACAGGTGGGAAGGAAGCTGTATTCCATAGCCTGAGGGGAATGAAGAAAGGCTTTAGGACGTTTGGTGAAAGACTCTGGGGCACAAACTGTATTCTGTTGATTACTTCCATTTTGAGGTGAGGACACAGGCCGGAATAGAAAGACTCAGTTTATTAACGCCTGACTACGAGACTGGTGTTACAGGCAGGGCTTTGGGTTCTTTCAGAGACCAGACCTAGAGATGTTTATCTCAGAGGGGAAAAAGGATTCTGGGGCAGGAATTGTCACGGCTCATTCAGAGGACCTTAAACTAGATTTGAGGATGGGTGGGATAGTTGATGGGCGATCACCAGTGGGACAGAGCTCTGGTCTTAATGAAAACCAGATGGCCTCTCACTGTCCTACGGTGAAAACGGAGCGCTCAGCTCGCTCCCTGTACACCAATGCACGCAGCATGGGGAATAAGCAGGAAGAGTTAGAAATCTGTGTCCAGTCAGGCGGTTATGGTTTGGTAGCGATTAACGGAGACCTGGTGGGACAGCTGGCATGACTGGAATGTGGTCATGGACGGCTATGTCCTTTTTAGGAGGGACAGGTAAGAAAGGCAAGGTAATGGAGATGCGCTTTATGTGAGAGAGCAACTGGAATGTATTGACATCTGTCCAGAGCCAGAAGAACAGATTGTTGAGAGTTTGTAGGTGCGTATTAAGGGGCAGGTGGGCATGGGTGACACTGTTGTGGGTGTCTATTACAGGCCACCAGGCCGTGATGAGGAAGTTCTTGAGGTCTTCTATAGACAGCTGGCAGCAGCCTCACAGCTACAGGCCCTGGTCCTCATGGGGGATTTTAACTACACAAATATCTGCTGGGAGACCCACTTGGCTAGCCACCCACAGTCCAGGAGGTTCCTCCAGTGCATTGGTGACAATTTCATGATGCAAATGGTGGAGAAGCCCACTAGGAGAGGAGCACAGCTGGATCTTGTCCTCACCAACAAGGCGGGTCTGGTTGTAGCAGTGAAGATTGAGGGTTGCCTTGGTTGCAGTGACCATGAGAAGGTGGACTTCAGGCTCTCATTTGGTAGGGACAGAATAGCTACCAGAATCACAATCCTGGACTTCAGGAGGGCCAACTTTGGGCTTTTCAAGCAATTGCTAGCACAGGCTACTGGCAAGTAAAGGAGCTCAGGGTAGCTGGTTAACATTCAAAGACGACTTTCATGAAGCAAAAGAGAAGAGCATTCCAACAGGAATGTCAAGGATGTCAAGGAAGGGAGCCAGAAGACCTGTGTGGTTAAACAGGCTGCTGCTGGGCAAACAGAAGAAGAAGAAGAAAGCCTATAGGTCATGGAAGGAGGGGATGGCCACTTGGTGTGATTATAAAGCTCTGGTGAGAGAGTGTAAGGATACAACTAGAAAAGCTAAGGCCTCCTTGGAAACCCTGCAAGAGATGTCAAGGGAAACAAAAAGGGCTTCTTCAAATACATTGCAGATAAAACTAAAACTAGAGGCAATGTAAGCCCCCTGCTGAATGAGGTGGATGTCCTGGAGACAGAGGATACAAAGAAAGCAGAGACACTCAACACCTTGTTTGCCTCTGTCTATACTTCTGGGGGCTGTCCTGATATCAAGGCCCAGACTGCTGAGAGTCCAGAGGAAGTGGAGGCAAGAGAGAAGCCTGCCTTGGTTGATGAGGACTGGGTTAGGGATAAGTTGATCCAACTGGATGTACACAAATACATGGGCTCAGATGGGATGCACCCACTCGTACCAAGGAGACAGCGGAAGTCATTGCTAAGCCACTCTCCATCATCTTTTCTAAGTCATGGATATCAGGAGAGGTGCCTGGGGACTGGAGGATAGCAAATGTCACTCCAATCTTCAAAAGGGAAGTAAAGGTGATGGAACAATTTATCCTAGAGGCTGTCTCCAGGCACATCAAGGACGGGAGGGTCATTAGAGACAGTCAGCATGGCTTTAAAAAAGGAAAGTCATGCTTGACCAACCTGATAGCCTTTCATGAGGTGTTGCAGTTTGAGAATTGCCAGAATTTTCAGATATGCTTTCCTGAAGAAGAAAAGTTATTACTTTGAAGAGGAACCCTTCCCTCAGTTACCTGTCCTGGGGGAGGTTACACTGTCCCAGGAACCTTCCCTGGAAGGATCTGTCCTGGGACCTGCCCTGGAAGGGCTGGCTAGGTCAGCCTATAAAAAACCGGAGCATGCCCTTGGTTCGTGCCTTTTTGGGGGCTGTGCCCCTGAAAGGAGTCCCCCCCCACTGCCCTGGGAACAGGCTGGGGGGGGGGTGGTGAGAACCAGCTGCGGCCCCGGTTTGACCCCACTGCTGGCGCACACCTGCCGCCTCACGGTCCCGAAGCAACCCCGGCCGCAACTTGCCGTGGGTGCGCAGCCCCGAAGCGGTGCTGCCGCCATGGATGCCGCCACGCCCTGCCGCAGCAGCAAGAGAAGCAAGACTGGTGCAGATTTGCCATCACGACAACAGGCAGCTTTCAGCATTGTGGTGAGCTGGGGTACTCCTCTTCCCTGGAGCTGAGACAGGAGAGGGAGAGGAGAGGGAGAGGAGGGGAGAGGNGGGAGGGGAGGGGAGGGGAGGGGATATTTGGAAGACCCTCTTAGCCACGTGTGGCGTGTGGCGGGGGTGTGCGGCCCGGCTCTCACAGCCATGCGGTTGGTCTCTATCTTGGATCACGCACATGGTCAGGCCCCGCGGCTATGCCGCCGCCATTTTGGAGAGACTGATCAGCAGGAGGAGAGGCTGTTTGTCATTTCTGCCTCTGAGAAAAGACTGGCAGCGCTTAAGTTTTGGGGGAGAGCTCCTTCATGCTTATCTGAGGAAAGCAGAAGGACTTGGGTATCCTTAAACCTTGGATCCAAAAGACAGAGACTGGGTTCTTTGCTTGCTGCTACACCAAGGGATGCAGGTGTGGGTGCTGAGAAAGTCAGGCCATCCTGAAAGCGTTGAAAGGTATGTCTGCTGCACCGAGGGATGCAGGTGTGGGCGCTGAGAAACTCAGGCCATCCCGGATTGACATGCTCTCTTTCCCAGTTCTCTAAACTTAAAGAAGATCCAAGGCCCAAACTATAGTGATCTCCCATTGTATTTTTCTCAGGTTGTGTAATGGCATTTATGGCACAGTTTCCAGTTTGCATGCACCGACTTGCGTAACCTTTTCTCTCATTCTCTATACAGCTATAGTGTTAATAAACCTTTCTGCAGTTTCCGTAAACCATCCATTGTATGGCAAATTTATCTGAGATGTCATCAAGACATCACTGCTTTGCTTTCCTTTCTTTTACCTTAAATTATGGTCCTGAACCCGCCACAAAATTGATGCCAAAACCCAGGAGTAAAGCACTTTTAGTTTCAACCCGCTACATGAGGGCATAGTGAGGTGGATAGATGATGGCAGAGTGGTGGATGTGGTCTATCTTGACTTGAGTAAGGCATTTGACACAGTCTCCCACAGCATCCTCACAGCCAAACTGAGGCAGTGTGGTCTAGATGATTGAGTAGTGAGGTGGATGGTGAACTGGCTCCAGGATAGAAGCCAGAGAGTAGGGGTGAATGGGACAGAGTCTAGTTTGATGCGTGTATCTAATAGAGTGCCCCAGGGGTCGGTGCTGTGACCAGTCTTGTTCAATCTATTCATTGATGACTTGGATGAGGGATTAGGGTGCACTGTCAGCAAGTTTGCTGATGACACAAAGCTGGGTGGTGTTGCTGAACCCCCTGCAGACTGTGCTGCCATTCAGCGAGATGTGGACAGGCTGGAGAGCTGGGCAGAGAGAAATGTAATGAAGTATAACCAGGGTAAGCGTAGATTCTTGCCTCTAGGGAAGAACAACCCCATGTACCAGTATAGGTTGAGGACTGACCCGTTGGAGAGCAGTGTAGGAGAAAGGGACCTGGGGGTCCTGGTGGACAGCAGGATGAGCATGAGGCAACAGTGTGCTCTTGTGGCCAAGAGGGCCAACAGCATCCTGGGGTGGATTAGAAGAGGAGTGGTTATCAGATAAAGAGAGGTTATTCTCCTCCTGTATTCTGCCCTCGTGAGACCACATGTGGAGTATTGTGTCCAGTTCTGGGCCCTTCAGTTCAAGAGGGAGGTGCAGCTGTTGGAGGGAGTCCAGCGTAGAACAATGAGGATGGTGAAGGAGGTGGAGCACCTGCCTTATGAGGAGAGGCTGAGGGAGCTGGCTCTGTTTAGCTTGGAGAAGAGGAGAATGAGGGGTGACTTCATTAATGTCTATAAATATGTGAAAGGTGGGTGTCAGGAGGGTGGAGGCAGGCTCTTCTCAATGTCATGTAGTGATAGGACAAGGGGCAATGGTTGTAAGCTGGAACATAGAAGGTTCCACATAAATATGAGAAGGAATTTCTTCATAGTGAGGGTGACGGAGCATTGGAACAGGTTGCCCAGGGAGGTTGTGGAGTCTCCTTCACTATGGATGTTTAAGACCAGCCTGGTTGTGTTCCTGTGTGACTTGGTCTAAGTAATCCTGCTGTGTCAGGGGGATTGGACTGAATGATCATTCGCAGTCCCTTCCAATCCCTAATGATTCTACGATTCAGTGATAAAGAAAACATGTAAACTATGCGGTGAACATCTATGCTATTGCTTTTTACAAACACCAGGTTTAGCCAAATGCAAAACCTCCTGTCTTTAATTTCTGTACATTTCTGTATCATAAAAAACTGCATTTTAATGAGATTTCTGGAGAATGAAACAATGATTGGAACAGCAAAAGAATCTGAGGTGATACAAGCAGGAGACTTCAGCTCTGCATGCAGGGTAGAAAAAGAGGCTCTTCCATGGTATTGCATAGTATATCTCCTGGAATAGAGCTGATAGACAATCACAAATGCTAATAATATTCCTCCATGGCTGTGCTGCTAATAATAAAAGAATCGGGTCATTCACATGGGAAAGCAATTCATGTTGTATGCAACAATAGAAATAGCAGCAATAACGTAAGTAACAGAGACATGTAGAACTCACTGTCAGTATGGCTGATGTTCTGAGTCATCTCCATTTATGTTATGTGCTATTAATTTATAAAGTCTTAGAGCTTAAATCCATAATAAACCAAGACTGAACTCATTTAAGATGATTATTGAACAATATTTAAAGTCCAGCAGGGCAGACTTAAGAAGACCTGAAGGAAAACAAAGGGAAGCAGACACTTGTGAATTTGAAAGGTAGAGAAGCCTGAGGAGAAATTCCATGCTATGTGCTGTCTGAAAAAATCAGAGTTGGATCCTTTTAAAGAGAAACAGAACAAAAAGCTCTGCTACTGGAAGGTGAGATAGTACAGTATCCTCAGCTGCTGGGTGTCACAGTGGCATCTGGCTTTGACCTGGTGCTGGGAGTTCATAGGGGAATGCTGCATTGAACTACCCTGTCTGCACTTGAATGGCTCTTCCTGCTGATAGTTTCTTTATTATATATCTTGAAAACACAAACACCAATGTATTAAAACAAGTGATTTGGAATCAAAGGCAAAAAATCCATTCATGCAGGTGTTAGTTACAAGAATTAAAATTTCCACTGGGGCAAGGCTGATAAATTACATCACAATAAAACTAACTCAGTGGTTGTGTATTAGTCACTGAAAACCTAATAAAAATAATTACAAATGTGAAATGTCCAGTGTCTTTTCTCCCAGCTCATCCTCAGGAAAGAAATTATTTCTCTTCCAGTGAGGCAGTACCATGAGGACGAAAGGAAAAACCCAGCTTTCAAATATCTCTCCTTGGATATAAATAATGTGACAAGAACATCAAAAAGTAGCAGGCACCATTGTGTGGCTGTCTGCAACTGAAGGAGGCAGGGCTCAGTGACTTGCACATTTCCTCACATTCATCTGTGCCTGACTCTTCCGTTACAGCGTTTGGGTTGATATGCAAGCTGCGTCATTTTAAGTGCAGCCTTTAAAACAGAAAGAGTATGTGCAGCAGCTGCTGGACTTAGATTTCTCTGTTGACTGGCAATAACTTAATGGGCTCCTAAAGAAGTGCTTGGATTAATTTCTGAGGTACTGGAAATGTAACTATGACTTTAGAATCCTATTTATTATATAAATGCATCAATACACATCCTGATGAATTACCAGAAAACATAGATTAGCATGCAGAGATTGAAGTTGGCTTACTGTATGCTGTATGTATTGTCTGGTATATATAAGTTTAGGTTAGACATTAGAAAAACATCTTTATTGAAAGGATCATCAGACTTTGGAACAGGCTACCTAGGGGAGGGTTTTGCATTGCCATCCCTGGATGTGTTTAAGACATGGAGCTTCTTAGACTTAATGGTGGGCTTGGCACATTTGGGTTGGTTGTTTGACTCAGTGATCTCAAAGGTCTTTTCCAATCTAAACACTTCTATGACTTCTGCGTAGATGATATAAATATAAAAACCACCTTTCAAACTCTGAATCATTCAGTGACGGTACCCGCAATTGCAAATGTTCATTTATGTAATTCTACTCTGAAAACCTTTTTTCCTTCCTTGTCTGTCCCCTCAACCCCATCACCAAATCAGAAACTTTAATTCTAAGGTATTGAAATAATCTGTGAATTTTCTCAATTCATTAGAAAACAAAAAGGTTTAAAAGACATTTTCTGTGGACTCCTTATGTCTAAGACCCTTTTAACCCTTTTTTTAGGGCAGAGAGAAATTTAATGAAATATGGCAAGGGTAAGTGTAGAGTCTTGCATCTGGGCATGAGCAACTCCAGGAACCAGTATAGACTGGGGACTGACCTGTTGGAGAGTAGTGTAGGAGAGAGGGATCTGGTGGACAGCAGGATGAGCATGAGCCAGCAGTGTGTCCTTGTGGCCAAGAGGGCCAACAGCACCCTGGGGTGGATCAGAATGGGATGGTTAGCAGATCAAGAGAGGTTCTTCTCCCCCTCTACTCTGCACTGGTGAGACCACATTTGGAGTATTGTGCACAGTTCTGGGCTCCTCAGTTCAAGAAGGACACAGAGCTGCTGGATGGAGTCCAGTGTAGAGCAACGAAGATGATGAAGGAAGTGGAAGACCTTCCTTAGGAGAAAAAGCTGAGGGAGCTGGCTCTGTTTAGCTTGGAGAAGAGGAGACTGAGGGTTCTCATTAATGTCTATAAATGTGTGAAGTGTGAGTGTCAGGAAGATGGAGCTAGACTGTTCTCAATGTACTTTAGTGATAGGACAAGGGGTAATGGATGCAAGCTGGAACACAGGAGATTCCACATCAATATAAGAAAGAAATTCTTCACATTGGGGGTGATGTAATACTGGAACAGACTGCCCAGGGAGGTTGTGGAGTCTCCTTCTCTAGAGACATTTAAAACCTGCCTGGATATGTTCTTGAGCAACTTGGTCTAGGTGATCCTGCTGTGGCAGGGGGATTGGACTAGATGATCTTTCGAGGTCCCTTCCAATCACCAATGTTCTGTCATTCTGTGAAGACATTGGCTGTGGTGACAAACCAAATGGAACCATATACATTCATTCTTATCTTGAAGAAGCTAAGAATTGATCATACCAATTTACTTATTTTTTCTTCTAATGCAAAAATATTACAATAAATTTCTTATTCTGTTCTCTATTTATATAGATATATAAAGGGGGTGGCAGGGACAGCACCTGTGTTAGATGTGAGCAAATCAATGATCTGATGACAATGGTGGCTGAGCTAAGGGAAGAGGTGGAAAGACTGAGAACTATAAGAGATTGTGAAAGGGAAATTGACTATTTCCATAGTGTAATCTCTACAAAACCTGATCTAGGGTTGAATCTTGGTGGCTCAGACGGTCCAACGACCTCCCTGCAGCAAGACTCTCAGCCTCCATGCAGTAACCCACAGGACCAGGGTCAATGGGTACAGGTCTCTGTCAGGCAGAACAAAAGAAAACGAAAATGGAGCAAGCGTGCTACACTGGGAAGTCCACAACCTGCACTGCTCTTGCACAATAGGTACGATGCTCTGTGGGAGGAGCAGGTCACTAACAAGAAGGAGGATTCAAAGATCCTGGTAGCTGCACAAAAGACAGGAAGCCTCAGGTCAGCCACCATGACCAATCCTGTAAAGAAACCTAGAAGAGTCCTTGTTATGGGAGACT
>VXBP01010749.1:18880-44895 GCA_013400115.1 Rhinopomastus cyanomelas
CGCTGGACCCTCTCCAGCAGCTCCACATCCCTCTTGAACTGAGGAGCCCAGAACTGGACACAATACTGCAGGTGTGGTCTCACCAGGGCAGAATACAGGAGGAGAAGAACCTCTCTTGATCTGCTAACCACCCCCCTTCTGATCCACCCCAGGATGCTGTTGGCCCTCTTGGCCACAAGAGCACATTGCTGGCTCATAGTCATCCTGCTGTCTACTAGGATCCCCAGATCCCTCTCTCCTACACTACTCTCCAACAGGTCAGTCCACTACCTATACTGGTACCTGGGATTGTTCTTGCCCAGATGCAAGACCCTACACTTACCCTTGTTATACCTCACTAAATTTTTCTCTGCCCAGCTCTCCAGCCTGTCCAGATCTTGCTGAATGACAGCACAGTCTGCAGGGTCGTCGGCAACACCACCCAGCTTTGTCAATGGAGATCCACCTGGGGAAGGATGATGAGTTGGTCGAGAGTATGTGGGTTACAATAAAGGGGATGACAGGAGATGGTGATATTCCTGTAGGGGTATGCTATAGGCCACCTGACCAGCAAAAACTAGCAGATGAGGCCCTTCACAGGCAGATAGTAGCAGCTTCCAGGTCACAGGCCCTTGTCCTCATGGAGGATTTCACCCACCCTGACATCTGCTGGAGGGACAACACAGCAAGGCACCAACAATCCAGGTTGTTTTTGGATTGCATTGATGATAACATCCTCCTTCAAATGGTGGAGGAACCAACAAGAACAGATGCTATGCTGGACCTCGTTCTCACCAAACCGGGAAGGGCTGGTGACCAATCTGAGGCTCTGGGACAGCCTTGGCTGCAGTGATCATGAAGCAGTTGAATTGAAGATCTTCAGGGCAACCAGGAGAAAGTGTTCCAAGCTTACGTCCCTGGACTTTGGGTGTGCAGACTTTGATGGCTTCAGGGATCTGCTGGCCAGAGTATCATGGGATGAAGCCCTTGAGAGAAAAGGGGCCCAGGATAGCTGGTTACTATTCAAGGATCACCTCCTCTGTGTCCAGGAGCAATGTACACCAACAAAAGAAAAGCAGGGAGGAATGCTAGGAAGCCTGCTTGGCTGAAAAGAAGCTCCTGGACGCGCTGTCACACACAAAGAAACTCTACAAGGAGTGGAAGGGAGGACAGATAGAATGGGGGGAATATAAGAATGCCGACCGGACAGCTAGAGATCTGGTTAGGAAAGCCAAGGCACAGTTTGAATTGGGCCTAGCCAGGGAGGTCAAAGGGAACACCAAGAATTTCTATAAGTATATGAATGGTAAGAAGTCGTCTAGGGAAGGTGTTGGCCCCCTCAGAAAGGAAACAGGTGAGGTGGTCACAAGTGACATGGAGAAGGCTGAGGTTCTCAATGACTTCTGTACCTCGGTCTTCACTGCAAAGGCCTCCAACCACACTCCTGGTGACATCGAAAATTATGGCAGGGACTGCAAGGAAGAACTGCCCATCATAAGTGAAGATCTGGTTCATGATCATCTGAAGGACCTGAAAGTGTTCAGGTCCATGGGACCAGATGGGATACACCCAAGGGTCCTGAGAGAACTGGCAGATGAGGTTGCTAGACCCCTTTCTATTATATTCCAAAAGTCATGACGGTCTGGTGAAGTCCTCACTGACTGGAAAAGGGGAAACATAATTCCTATTTTCAAGAAGGGTAGGAAGGAGGAGCCAGGGAACTGCAGGCCAGTCAGTCTCACCTCTGTGCCCCGTAAGATCATGGAGCAGATCCTCCTGAAGGCACTGCTGAGACAGGCAAATAGCAAAGAGGTGATTGGGCACAATCAGCACGGCTTCACCAAGGGCAAATCCTGCCTGTGAAATCTGATGACCTTCACAACGTTACAGGATGAGGTCACAACGTTACCTGACCAACAGGTCACAACGTTAATGGATGAGGGGCAAGTGACTGATGTCATTTACCTGGACCTCAGCAAAGCCTTTGACGCTTTCCCATACCACATTCTGGTCTCCAAGCTGGTGGAACATGGAATTGATGAGTACTCTGTATATGTACTCTGGAGAGGGTGTCACACGGCTTGTCTGTTTCATTTGACCAGAAATGCTACAATATTAATTTTATATTTTTTTCTCCTCTACCCTCTCCTGCCCTCAGGTGATCCCCAGAGCACAGAAAATCAAGATGTTTTCTATTCAGATGCAGCTGATGAGAATATAAATATAAATAGCATCTGTTGGGCACACTAGTAACTTTTCTTCTGCCTGTGGGAAGTGGTTGTAAAAGGACAATCTTAATCTCCTATGAGCTCCGGAAAGCTGGCGATAAGTTTTTGAAGTGATGTGTACAGTGGGGGGTAGTTTCAGGGTTGGTTTTTTCCCTTTGACATAATAGTAATAACTTGCTGGGATGACCATCTTTCTCTTAACAAAGGTATTTCTGTTTGATCTATGATGCCTCAAGTGTTACGGGTTTGGGTCTGAGCCAAAGCACACTAAAACACTGGTATGGCTTCTGTTGATTTAACTGGATAAACTTTGGGTGAATGTCTTAAACATTTCCAGAACAGACTTTTTCGAGTGCAAAGAATTCCAAGAGGTCTTTTGCACTTACGAAGTCTGGGTTTGGAAACCATCTGATTTTATTCTGTGTTATTTCCCTGGGGTTGTAACAACACGATTCTAATCCCCCCATAGTAGCCCATTTTCCCACAGAACATCCTGCCTGGAAATGTAACACACCAGCTACACTTGGGTTCTGAGGAAAGAACATTCATTCTGGTTTGCGCTGAGTAAAAGTTGCACTGATCTATTAAACATTTCCTCTTGCAACAAAAGCTGAACAGAACTGATGCTGGTAGTTACAAGAGCTAAGGGCTATAGCTTTTTCTCCCAAATCCTCTTAGTTTTGTGTAAGAGTGCTTGTTTTCTCATCCCTTTCTTGCTTCGGATCACTTGCTTATTCAGTTCAGTACTGATGCGTTGTAATAGCAGACTATTAAAATCTCTAAGGAGAGATTTTGAGGAAACATAAAATAAGTAGCATGAGGGCAACAGAAAGCAAATCTCTGAAACGAATGAAGTACTTTAATTCTGTATTTTACTGTCTGCATAAGTGTTTCCCTTGAAGTCTTAAGACAAAGAGTAAATTGCAGCAGGTTTTTGCATGTTTGGTTTTATTTTTGTTTTGCTTTTTTTGACTTTAAAACTTCCAGGTATTTCTATACATGAATATTGCAGAAAATTTCACTGCTGTAGTCACATTTATTATCTGCTGTATTCCTGCTGCAGAGGATCATTGTGAACTCTGAGCTTTTAACTATTTCCATTTACCATGAGCCGTTAATTCATCTTCCTCTTCTTCAATTAAGTTAAAAGGAAGATGTAATGAAGGTCTTTCGGGGCACACTAGCATCTCTTAAAACTGTGATTCTTTAGCAGGAGGAGATTTAACCTGTAGGTGACAGTACATCAGGTGATCAATTTTCAAGAAAGCAGCACCAGTATTTGACATCCTTTTGTTTGTTGCTATATGTAGGGTCCTGCTGAAACCCTACCGCAGGCTTCGTTTTGCAGATCACACTCTTTTGCATGTAAGATGTGTTTCTCCATAAAAACTTGCAGACATGTCATAATGTCAAAGCAGAATGTGTAACTTCCTGTGAAAGAATGCATTTGATTTGTAGAAAAGCAACATGACTGATTCATATGCCTGATACGCCAGAGGTTTATTGAATGATATGTCATAGATAAATGCCATTTCTAGAACCTATACTCTTTTCTGACGGTGGGGGGGTGTAGCGGGGAATGTGGCTCAGTTGCGGTTTTTCAGCGACGCCGCTGCTACTGCAGGAAGAGCAGATGCACCGCGTTTGCGTAGCTCCATGCCCCCAGCCAGATTGCCAGCTGTGACTCACCTCGGCTTCCAGTAGCGCCGATGTGCCATGGTTTGGAGACAGACCTATAAGCTCTCCCCGGCCTGGCACTAGCTGCGAAGTTTGTCGTAGGTTTTCCAATGGCGCCACTGCTTTGGGAACAGAGGACGCTCCGGTTTGCACAGCTCCCCGTCCAGTAATGGGTAGCCTTGCGTTTGCCGCAGTTTTTCAGCTGTTTTGGGAAGACCCTGATTCGTGCCGCTGTGCCCCCCCAGCTCTGTGCAGCCTTTTGTTTTTGGCCTGAACCTGACTCTGCGATCTGGGCGATCTTGGAAGCAAGATTTGAGTGCAACCACCCCCCACAGCGCAGCTTCAGCATTTGTGGTAATTTTGTGGTACACTGGAGTCCCCTCTCTTCCCCCCTGGAGCTGAGACAGGAGGAGAGAAGAGAGGAGACGGTCTTGAGAACCCTCTCGGCCTAGTGTGGAATGTGGGCGTGGCCCTGTTGATACAGCAATGCATTCTGTCTCCATCTTGGATCCCCCACATGACTGGGGCTGTGCGATGGATCGCTGCCATTTCGGAGAGACTGGTCAACAGGAAGAGAAGCTGTTTGTCATTTTCTGCTGCTGAGGAAGACTGGGGGTGCTTTAAGTTTGGGGGAGAACTCCTTTGTGCACAGTTGAAGAAAAGTAGAAGGACTTGAGAATCCTGAAGTCTTGGATCAGAAGGACAAAGACTGGAGTTTTGTCATTGAAATGCATGCCACCCGCACCGGGAGGTGCGATTGGGGCATTAAGGGAGAGGGTGGTAGCACTTGTCTCCGGACAGCATGCTTTTGTTATTGTCCAGATCTCTGTCGTGACCCAAGGCCCAAATGGTAGTGACTTCCCATGGTATTTTCCTCAGATAGTGTAATGGCATGTGTGATGCAGTTTCTAGTTTGAGTGCACCAACTTGCTGGGTTTTCTTTTCTTGTCTTGTCTTGTCTTGTCTTGTCTTGTCTTGTCTTGTCTTGTCTTGAATACAGCTATTAGGTTAATAAACTTCTGTCAAGTATCCTAAGCTATTCATTGTCTGGCAAATTTGTCCAAGATGTCATTGAGACCTTACTGCAGAGAATGCGAGCAGTTCATTGATTTGCACCCGCTACACAGTAGTACAGTGAACCAGAATATGTTTGAGGGGCTTTCCTTCTACATTGACATTTATATATTTACTTTCATAGTATTTAAATGTGTTGCATGTACATCATGGATGTGTGTGTGCCTGGGAGTCTGAGCAGGCACTTACTAGTGGCACGTATACACTAAAGATAGAGTCCGCCTATTTATGTGGCTGTGTGGATATATCTGTATATACACATTTCTCACAGCTTATATACTTACCTTACCCATATCTATATCTCAGTGTAGCTGTAAGTGTCAGTTTTTCTAGGTATATACTGAGATGACAAAATGCACCCAAGAAGATGACACTCTAAATTTCCTATTCTACTTTAAGGATCAATTTGTAGTTAGACATGATACACCGACAAAAACACCTAGTGGCACTTATTTTTAAGCTTACATTTCTGTTTGCGGTGGGTTCAAGACCACAATTTAAGATAAAAGAAAAGAAAACAAAGCAGTGAGGTCTCAATGACATCTCAGATAAATTTGCCAGACAGTGGATGGCTTAGGGAAACTGTAGAAAGATTTATTAACTCATAACTGTATGCAGAAAGGAAGAAAAGGTTAAGCAAGTTAGTGCACACAAACTAGAACTGCCACAAATGCCATCACACATTCTGAGAAAAATACAATGGGAGGTCACCATCATTTGGGCCTTGGTTCTTCTTCCAGTTTAGAGACCTGGGAAAGAGAGCATGTCAGTCCGAGATGGCCTGACTTTCTCAGCACCCACACCTGCATCCCTCAATGCAGCTACATGCATTTCAGCATAGCTTCTCCAGCTCAATGCTTTCGGGATGGCCTGACTGCTCAGCACCCACACCTGCATCCTGCAGTGCAGCCGCATGCGTTTCAAATGAATAACCCAGTCTCTGTCTTTCGGATCCAAGGTTTAAGGATTCCCGAGTCCTTCTGCTTTCTTCAGCCAAGCACAAAGGAGCTCTCCCTTAAACCTTAAGCGCTGCCAGTCTTTTCTCAGCAGCAGAAATGACAAACAGCCTCTCTTCCTGCTGATCAGTCTCTCGCATGGCCCCAGCCACGTGTGGGATCCAAGATGGAAACCAACTGCATGGCTGCATCAGCAGGGCTGCACACACATCCCCCCCCCACTCCACACATGGCCAAGAGGGTCTTCCAAAGATCCTCTCCCCTCCTGTTTCAGCTCCAGGGGGAAGAGGAGTATCCCAGCTCACCACAATGCTGAAGGGTGCTCACAGCCATCTCAGTCCCAAAATGTTTGCTAGGCAGTCTTTTCAAAACACAGAAACTATATACATTTTTTAGGCTTGTGGTTGCACAAGGGCATGTAAGACATGTTATGTATAATTTGACCCCAAACACGTTGTTCTTAACCAATAACAATTTATTAAATAGGAACAAGCAAACAGCGTTTAAGGGTTCCTAGGGGTAGCACTGGGTGCAAGGAGGGGGGATCCAAAACGATCCCTCCGCAGTCTCACACACCAAAAATGGCTCAAGGCCCATTTTTTATATCCCATGCATAGTCTGTCATTGGTCAGTTCAAAAAACAATGCGGGCTCTTCACTGTACTAGATGTCCTCTTTGAAAAGAAGCCGGCACATCATTGGACAGTTTTTAATGAACCCAGGCTTCTTGTTGTTGTTAGGGTCCTCTCAGTTGTAGCGTGGTCTCTTTAGGCATCTTAGAAGATGCCTTTCAAATGTAGCATGGGGTCCTTACTCTCCTTAGGTGTCTGAGAAGACACCTTTCAAAAGTAGTGTGGCAAACAAAACTTAAATAATAATACAACAACACTAAAAATAAAATACATGAATCACCTAAATACATATAACAATCCCCCATTTGTTTTTTTTTTTTAATACAATTGATTCATGTTACCAATAAACACTACATACATCTATACAACAGCGTATTAAACACGGAACCATCAACTATTTTAAAATTCTTTTACACTTACAAGTAAAATTTTAGTGACTGTGAGAATACTTATTATACTTTATACTTTATACTTATGGCATTGGTTTATAGTAAAATTTGGGAGCTCATCCATCCTTGTGTAGTCCTGGCTACACATTGGCTGCAGTTATTTGCCGTAGTCAGGATCAAGGAACTCACCCCAGCGGGATCAGAAGAGGTCCTGTAAGGGCCATAGTGGTGGCGATCTCAGCCCTAAGGGGTTGCAACCCCTTTAAACCACACCTTTGGTTCCCTACCTGGTCTTGCTCTCTTTGTTGATTTTAAGGGATGGCCCTTTTGAACAGTCACGGGGTCGTAGGGTTTAGCTCTTTCCAATTTGTGCCAAAAGACTTAGTATATATAGATTTTATAATAAAATTCCCACAGTGACTTATCTTCATATTTGACGAAGGCCATTTTAAGTCTGTTTGATGGTTAGCTTGGTCTCTCCTGGTTCAGATATTATCTTCCAGTGCTCAGCAGCAATAGGTCCTTTCACCCGAGATACGTGAATCCATTCCTTCTCAGCAGTTCTTACAGCCATTTCTGTTGTTAATAGAACAAGAAAAGGTTCCTCCCAGAGGGGAGATAAAGTCTCCTCTTTCGGAAGTGCGGAGGCTAGACTCTGAATTACATTAGAGACATTATAACTTCCAGAGCTGTCCAATCGTTTTCATGGCTTTCGAAAAGGGTTTCCTGAGAATTTTGTTCTGTATTCATTTCTTCCTTTAAAAAGACAAAATTCTCTCTTTCATCAGGCTCAAAAGAACTTATGTCAGGTCCATCTGGATATGGAGTGATTACTCTGCTGTCCATAGCTGGGATCATTTTTCTGTAATAAACAGAAAGATCCTTTACAACTTCATCACTTAAGACATCCAAAGTCCTTGCCTCAAGCAAAGCTGCCATATTGAGTCCTATGAACTGCAAGCAGGACAGTTTCAATTGTTCAGCGTTGTACGTTGCTGAGAAGTCCAACAGCTCAGCAACATTCTTTAAAGTAAGTTTTTCAGCAATAGCTACTTTGAGTCTGGATATAAGAAGCTGGTTTGCTACCACAAGAGCATTACATATTACTTCCACATTTTGAGACTCTTTGACTGCAAGAGCTTCTACCAGTTTGCCAAAATCTTCTCCAAAACTCGATAATAACATGCTTGGAATTTCGTAGAGACTTGTTTTAGGATCTGACTGCAGAATAGGAAAATTGCAGCCTTTGGTGTCGGTGGCAATGCTCACAGCTCGGTGGATAACAGTGAGCTTCTGAAGTCAAATTCTTTCATACACACTGTTTGTATCGTGTTCACAAGACGCATCGCACGAAGGATTCTGAGGGCCCGATGCAACCTCTTTCTTTTCTGAGATTTTCTTCCCTTCTTCCAGCCACTGCCCTGTGAAGGCTTCACCATCCTGTGTGACAAAAAGTATTTCATTCTCATTTAAAGCAATATCGGACATGAAGACTTGCTAGCCGTACACCCAGCAACACTGCTTCATGGAGTTGTGAGATGATTTCCAGCACAACACTCTTCCAGCTTTATCCAGCGCTAGAATGCAAATCTTCTGACTGCCATTTTCCTTCAGATGCTTGGTATCTACCTTATATTCCAAGTGTCCCCCATTAATAAGCACTTTTTTAAGGTTCAGCTGTTATCATCTTTTTGTACTGATAGTCTGTAAGTAAGTAAATGTCTCCTCTTTCCATGTTTTTATTAAAACCTTGTCTCCCGATTTCAACTGATGAATTGCAAATCCTAATGGGGGTGTTTGAGCTATTATTCCAATTTCTCGTAACTCATTTAGTCTTTTTCCAATAGCTATTATTGCATATCCCGATTTTCTTTTTCCTGCTACTACTCGGGAGGAACCATCTATCTAATTCAATCTCCCTTAAATCTGGTCTCACTTTAGTCTGGGTCTCAATTACTTCTAAACAATTGTGTTGTAATTTCTCTGGTGGTTCTCCAAACAAACATTGTGCTGGACTCTGAGCAGAGGTTACCCTCAGTTCCAAGTCAGGGGACTCAATCTATATTGCTTTATATTTTGGGATCCGGCTATCGGTTAACCATCTTTCCGCTTTTTGCTGTAAAACAGTCCTAACATTGTGCAGAGTATACGCCTCCAGAGGGGCTCCAAAGGTAATCCTCCCAACCAGCAATAATGCTGTAGCAACCAAAGCCTGAAGACAGACAGGCCATCCTCTGCTTACCCCACAGGGTTTCTCCTTTTGAGGCATTAGTCCTACTTCTCGTGCATACTGCCGGCGGTCTATGTAATTCCAGACTTTGATCACTGGATTCGAAAGGGAAACTGTACCCGGAGGCAGAGGGTGTTGACTCCAGAGCAGAGGGAGGAACCGCCTCTGAAGCATGAGATGGAGGTGGTAAATTATAATCTGGAGGTGTAAATTATCTAATGGGTCCCATTTATCTATTTCTTTTGTCTCCTCTAATGTAAATATTGAGGCTGGAAAAGGGTGGGAAGCTCTGATCCGTAATTTTGCATAACTACATTCTTCCTGACTAAAAGGTTCTTTTGAATGGACATATTCATTCAGGGTTTCACTCATCCAATTATCAAAAGATCCAAAAACAGGCCAAGAGATCTGTGGCTGTAAAGGTTTCCTCGGCCATTCAATCATATAATATTGAATTAATTTTAATTTACTTTTTCCTTTTCTGGGGCCTCTTTCATCCCAATTGCTTATCATTACTCCCAATGGACTTTCCATCAATATTTCTAATAGCTCATTCCCTTCTCCTTGGTCCAAGGTTGACAATGCCAGACCCATCTAGGAATGTTACAGTAGCGATTCCTGAAACCCCTGGCTATTGATAAGAGTGTCTTGGGGCGGGGAGGGGGGAGGTGCCCCGCGCACACACAACTGCCATGAGCCCACCGCACATGCGCAACCACCACGAGTGTAGCTCCAGTCGGTTACAGGCTCAATATCATGCGAGCGTATTACACGCTCACGAATGCCATGCGAACGTGTTAAACACTCACGAATATCATGCAAGTCTCGTAAACACTCGCGAATACTCACGGCTCTGCTGTCTTCTTTGCGCACATAAACTAAAACCCCTTGGAGGAAAATAAAATTCTTTGCTTGCTCCTATTTCGAGTTCAGGATGGCGTTAGTCCTGACCCGACCTGATCAGGGGCCACCTAATGGTGGGGTGCCCCTCTTGAATCAAGTCAGAATCCAGGATCCAAAACCATCGTGGATGAGCCCCCAAATTGTTATGTGTAATTTGACCCAAAACAGGTTGTTCTTAACCAATAACAATTTTATTATTAAATAGTTATGTGAAATCAAAGCATATCATAGTAATTTTCCTATATTCTTACAGGAAATAGTAATTTCCTAAAATTCCTAAGTCAACTAAAATACTGTGTGTATAAACACTTTAGCTATGAAATCTGAGGTCTTTTCTCCTGTGTTTACAGAAGAGCAGGAGACAGTGTCTGAGAAGATTTGCACACTGTCCTCATCTGCAGTGTTTTATACACCTCTATGAATCCTTAAGCACCCACAGCTTAAAATCTCACCACTCTGCTTTCAAGTGTCAACAGGACAATTCAAGGACAGGACAGCCTAGGAAAACAAATAGTGCGCTGAGTCTTTTGAGCAGCAGAACTCACCACTCACATCTCAACTGATCTCATGGCTATTTAAAAACAATCTATTTTAGTAGCTTTTTTTTTTTTTTGGTTTTCTGCATTTCCGAGTCCATTCCTGCAACAGTAGCTTCAGTGATTCTCCTAGAGAAAAACTAATACTTCTTGCCTCATACTAGATGACAAAAGGACCTCAAAACAAGCCATAACAAAGTTTTAGTAGAAAACACAGTTACAACAGTTACACAGTTACAACAGTTTTAGTAGAAAACTAGCAGTGGCATCCCAGAACAAGCTTTTTTTAAAAAGAAATAATTATACCCAAGGAATCTCAAGAATGTCACTCATCTTAAACTGAACATGTAGTAGCTACTCAGGAACACTTATATACCCAAGTTCATATCTCCTCCCATGTGTTCTTTTCCAAATCAAATTAGCAAAAAAAACCATATTAAATACCACACTAAATTTGAGTAATTTCTCAAATTGAACTGGAGTAACCAGATAACTTCTTATTTATGTCTTATAAAACAACACTAAAAACAAAATGCATGAATCACCTAAATAAATATAACAGACAGAAGGTCACATTTTAATATGTGGTCGTTGCATTGCTTCATATTGACACGAATCAGATGAACACATATCACAGTATTGTTTCAGATTGTGTCTAAAGGTCTGAATTTTTTTGGATTATGTGTATAGTCTGATACCATAACACCATAAATTATAGTATCACAGTATCACAGTATCACAGTATTATCAAGGTTGGAAGAGACCTCATAGATCATCAAGTCCAACTTGTCACCACAGAGCTCAAGGCTAGACCATGGCACCAAGTGCCACGTCCAATCCTGCCTTGAACAGCCCCAGCGCTGGCGACTCCACCACCTCCCTGGGCAGGCCATTCCAGTGGCCAATGACTCTCTCGGTGAAGAACTTTCTCCTCACCTCAAGCCTAAATTTCCCCTGGCGCAGCTTGAGGCTGTGTCCTCTTGTTCTGGTGCTGGCTGCCTGAGAGAAGAGAGCAACCTCCTCCTGGCCAGAACCAGTAGATTGTAAACATCCATATGAATCTGTAATGGTATGTTGTGGCAGTAGAAATGTGACGTATGTGTGCTACAACTGGATTTTCGGGTAGTGAAGTGGATAGTAAACTGGCTACAGGGTAGAAGTCAGAGAGTAGTGCTCAATGGGACGGAATCTAGTTGGAGGCCTGTATCTAGTGGAGTGCCCCAGGGGTCGGTGCTGGGACCAGTCCTGTTCAATCTATTCATTGATGACTTGGATGAGGGGTTGGCATGCACTGTCAGCAGGTTTGCTGACGACACAAAGCTGGGTGGTGTTGCCGACGACCCTGCAGACTGTGCTGTCATTCAGCAAGATCTGGACAGGCTGGAGAGCTGGGCAGAGAAAAATTTAATGAGGTATAACATGGGTAAGTGTAGGGTCTTGCATCTGGGTAAGAACAACCCCAGGTACCAGTATAAGCTGGGGACTGACCTGTAGGAGTGTAGTGTAGGAGAGAGGGATCTGGGGTCCTGGTGGACAGCAGGATGACTATGAGCCAGCAATGTGCTTTTGCGGCCAAGAAGGCCAACAGCATCCTGGGGTGGATTAGAAGGGGGGTGGTTAGCAGATCAAGAGAGGTTCTTCTCCCCCTCTACTCTGCCCTGGTGAGAACACACCTGGAGTATTGTGTCCAGTTCTGGGCTCCTCAGTTCAAGAGAAATGTGGAGCTGCTGGAGAGAGTTCAGCGTAGGGCAACAAAGATGATAAGAGAGGTGGAGCACCTCCCTTATGAGGAGATGCTGAGGGAGCTGTGTCTCTGTAGCTTGAAGAAGAGGAGACTGAGGGGTGACCTCATTAATGTCTATAAATATTTGAGGGGTGGGTGTCAGGAGGATGGAGCTGGGCTGTTCTCAGTATCATCTAGTGATAGGACAAGGGGCAATGGTTCTAAGCTGGAACACAGAAGGTTCCACATCAACCTGAGGAGGAATTTCTTCACAGTGAGGGTGACGGAGCACTGGAACAGGTTGCCCAGGGTGGTTGTGGAGTCTCCTTCACTGGAGATGTTCAAGACCCGCCTGGTGTTCCTGTGTGACTTGGTCTAGGTGATCCTGCTGTTGCAGGTGGATTGGACTAGATGATCTTTCGAGGTCCCTTCCAGTCCGTAGTTATTCTATGATTCTATGATTCTATAATTGTCCTTAATCATCTCTCTCTACCCATCCTAATTCTCAGTGACTGCAATCCAGCCCACAAGGATTGATCTAATCTGAGGTGAAAGTGTTTGCAGCAGATGTTTCTGTATTTCTTCTGTTCCTCTATTTAAATGCCAGCAGATTTCCAATCTGGGAAATAATAATGATAATTTTAAAAGCTATCACAAATTTTAGGATTTGAACTATGACACTAAAATGATCTAACAATTAATTGTCATCTATAATGATGCATGAGTTCATACTACAAAGTTTATAAACTAGAGGTTTAACCTTGCTTTCTAATTAGGATGATAACTTGAAACTCAAGGGTATGTGCAAGGTTATCATATATGAGCAATGCTTCCCTGTTGGATAGCCCTCCATATCAGACCTTCAGACAGCAATTTTTATTACCAGTGCTAACTATGGGATATATTTGTGGTTCTTTAAATCCTGGCTTTGCACTGTTTTGCTTTCATAGCAATTGCTTTGTATCAGTAACTTTGGTAATGTTTAAAGCAAATATGTTGAAATAGGCAAGAGTGGGCGAAGACTTAGAATCAGCAAAAAAATTAAAACCTCCCAAGGCTTATTGTATCTTGTGGCAAAGTCTTGGCTCCACATCCCAGAGCTGCTGACAGACGCAAGTAACCTCATGCTTCTGAGCAGGGCTATGGTTTATTTTTGCCTCACCTCTTGTTTGAGTTTGGGTGTCAGTTGGATGTGAAGTATCTGTGCTCTGCTAGGACCTATCTGAGATCCCAGTGGTGTGATAATGGTGCAGGTGCTGACCTCAATTCCCTGCTTCTCCACACCCTCTGCACTACCTTGGGAGGTTAATGCTGTGCAGTAACGTTACATCTCCCTTGCCTCTTCATAGGGAACCAGATTTGCCCCCCAAAATGCACCTGCTTAGTGCAGTGTAAATTCAGGACACAGAAAATGCAGTTTCTAGGGCATCTTCATTTGAAAGATGCCCAGAGACCTGGAGAGGGCTGCAGGTCTTGCTATAGCACTGTTGCTCTTGTCTTTTTAGTACAAAGTGTTACTCTAACTGAAGGAGGTAGATTGCAGCAGTGATGAGCTTTATTTTGTGAGGTATTTTTTTTCCTATTGACTTTCCTCAGCAATAGCTCATATCCTGTAACTTGCTTTTTAGCTGAGGCACGAATGGTTTCATCTTCCCATTTTCCTCTTGGGCCTTTTTACAGATAATAACTGCTTTACAATTTCCCTTAAATTTTACTTGACTGTGTGACAAGCATCGTTCCACTAAAACTGTAAGGTGTCACCTCTTGTCTCTTCTCCTTTTGCGAAAATGCGCACAGAGGAATCGAAAAGTGGTGGGTGTCAAAACGTTGCTTAAATATGACTTTACTGTGACAACTATTTTTATTTTTCTTACAGTGAATGCTATGTTTTTTAATTTGTGAGTCAAGATGGGGTTATTTTAGCTCACAACATACTGCATTTCCCTCAGATAACCTATAAAAACCAATGTAGCTTTGAAATAGAGGTAACTAGAGAAGTAAATTTGGACTGATTAATGTTCTGGTGATTTTCACACATTCACTGGAGAAACTGTCTTGTCTAACAGGAGAGCACTGCACGTGGAATGTCAGGGAGGAGAAACTAACTAATCTTTCATGCAGATAATGAGATGGAAGTGCAGGACTGAATATTATTATGCAGATGTCTTCCTAGGAGGACCATTTGATGGGTTATGCTAGCAGAAAAAGCCCCATGAGAGATACTCCAGGGCCTGTCCTGGTCAGCGATGGTTTTAGTTAGTAACTAGGAGCTGACTCACAGCTGCTTTTCTCCAGAGACATATGTTTCTACAGCCAGTGGTGAGAAAATTATATCATTTCCCAATATACCAAGAAAGCGATCGCCAGTTGTGCTGTCTTTTGGAGAGTCACAGGGACATTTCAAAGCAGCTTAACTGGACTGAAAAAAAAGCTCATAGTATTCTTTCCTTTTTTTTGTATTTAAAAATGAAGGATGACAGGTTGTTTCTGGGGGTTTTTTGGTGTGAATTTCCAGATTACTATGTGGAGACTTGTCAATAAAAATCCCTTCTCTAAACATTAATGATGACTGGCAACAGTAGTGGATAAAAAAATATTAATCCATCAGCTATGGATCAAAAATATTAATCTCTATTGTAAATTACCAGGAAAAAGCTTTAGAAACCTCTTGAAAGTCATCTGTAATATTCCCACCATAAGCTCATTATTTTAAATTATTTTAGGAAAGAAAGGCATTTTCTTTTTAGGAAAGAGAAAAATGTTTCCTTCTTTCTAAAAAAACTAATTTGGCCAATGGATTTCCTGTAATATGTTTTTTTAATTGATTGATTGAACAACCATAGCAACCATAAAACACAACTTTATGATGAAGAATAAAGATTCCTTCAGAGGCCAAATTTTTACATTATCAGTCAAGAATATTAAAAAATGTGAGCATGATGAAAAGGTGAGCTGAGATGTAAATTACGCAGAAGTAGTAAGAAAAAGAGATAATGGAGCATTGGAACAGGCTGCCCAGGGGGGTTGCGGAGACCTCTTCTCTGGAGACATTTAAAACCCGCCTAGATGTGTTCCTGTGTGACTTGGTCTAGGTGATCCTGCTGTGGCCGGAGAAATTGGACTAGATGATCCTTTGAGGTCCCTTCCAATCCCTAATATTCTGTTATTCGGTGATTTTGTGATTACGCAGAGATTTTCATCATGAAATGATCTATTGCAGTGTTTCATTTCAAGTAAAATATGAAAAGGGATCTCTAAAGATTTACAGAAATGGAGCAGCCCTGGAAGTCAGATTTTGGACTGGAAGGATTTCGGAAATTGTTTGGGAGATATAAGGTTATATTGTTCCATGTCTTGAATCTTTTCCTCTCGCTAACAAGATGAGGCCACTCTGAGTCCACCCTGAGAAGCAGATACTACTCTCCTCTGCAAGCTTGTACATAGCAATGAAAAATCTTTGCCATATGATGTTGGGCAGCTGAAGCAGTTCTCAGCAGACCACAAGTGGGCTGTTACTGCCATCACTTACTGATATATAGTTGTACCATTAATGGGATCTAGATGAATTTGGGGATTTTTTTTCTGCTTTGTCCGTTGCATAAAACTGAGAGAGGAAGGATGTTGTTTAAGGAGGTTCTGCCTTGTCATGAACTCAGCAGGTAATTTCAAAGGAATCTTTCTCAGGGTTGTGTGATTAGTGCCTTCCGAGTCGTTCGTGCCATTACGGGACAATAGAGGATTGTAAAGAGGACAATGATTAACTAACACTATGGCCAGAATATTTTGTTACAGAACCGACACCAGGAATCAACCCCACCCCAGAGCTGCTCTCATATCTAGCTGACACCAGGAGTCAACCCCACCCCAGAGATGCTCTCATATCTAGCTGAAACTAGCCATGCTGCTAACCGCAAAGTGTTGTGTGAGCAAATCACCCGGGGTGTGTGTGTGTCAAGATTGGGGGTATCTAGAGAACAACAGGGGGGAAGACGTCTTACCTCCTCCTTAGACTAAGCAGAAGACCCTGATGAAAGGAAAGATCATGTGCCTGCGAGACCGCACCTATTCCCCGAAATAATTTGTGTAAACATGCCTATTTCTAGAATGAGTACTGAATACGTATTAGTGTAGGATATAAAAAGAAGGAACTGGGAACTTTATGGTGTGCGTCCAGGGCAGAGCCTTGTCTCCTCGGTGCACCCAGCAGTGTATAATTGCTTATCTTTTGCACCCCATTAAATTTTATATTGTTAAAAGACTTTAATTTGTGGTCATTTATCACAGTTGGGCTTGATAAAGTGAGGTGAATAGTTGAACTCAATGATCTTGAAGGTCTTTTCCAACCTAAATGGGTCTACAGTCCTTTCAATTGATACTTTAATAAAAGGACACCTAAGCATGGCATGTACTTACTGCTCTCTTGCTGAATTTCTCCACAAAATGAAGCCAGTGGCATAGGGTTAAATTTTCTGTTGTTTCCCCTCAACATAACATTTTTAAAGCATATTCACTGAGCAGTAAATGCTTATCCAGCAATGTTGTGAAGCTGATTAAATGATCAAATATTTGGCATTTCCTCAACTACACATGTGTGAAAAACAAGCACTTAAATCTCAGGAAATACTAAATATTATGGAGACAGGACTGTGAGTGGTTCTCATTCCTGCTGTAGTTAAAGGCCTGGTACTTATTTCTCTCACAATAGCTACCCCAGTTATCTGAGGAATTTAGAAATCTTTCAGAAGTTTTGATTACAGCCAATGACATCCTAAAGTAGGCCAGTTTGTGAATAATTGAGGAGGTTTCTGTGTAACAATGAGGTGCCTTATGAAAGGCAAATGTTTGTTTGCTCTGTGCTCACATCTGCACCTATTTATTCATATTTATAGGTAAATTCATATGCTAATGCCTTTTCAAACACTGAGATACAAACTGTCTGCTGGTGTAATACGGTAAAATGTTGCTGAAATGCAGCATAACTGTATATGTTTATATCAGTTTGAAAGAAGGTTTAAAAAAGGATAAAATCCAAATGCATGGCTGTACCTTGGTGTATCTACCTACTGTGTCAGGAGTCCTCTTTGAGCCATTCCATTCAGATATCTCCCTAAAGGTCTGGAGGAAAACAGATGTCAGTACATTGAAGCAATAATGGTCTAAACGTAAAGCTTAATTCCCTCCTCTTGATCTTTAGTGTTGTACTTTAAAAGCAAGGGCTGTTCATTGCAACAGTTCTATGAATTCAGCCTTTGAATCCACTTCAGTGCTGAAATTGGGAAAAGGCCTAATACAAGCATCCCTAAAGATAACTAGCTTGTATCCCTGTTGATGGATGCTTTGAAGCACCCACTAATAAGGGGGGTCGAAGCCTCCCTCTTGAATTTTTCCAGTTTAGCTGCAAACCATCAAACTCACTTCCACATGTGATGTCCAGTGAAAAAAGATTGAAGTTGCCATTCAGTAGACTCTCTTCGTCTGTCACTGAAGGATCTGTTTTGGAGTATACCTTAGATAACCTTTCATATGGAAAACATTCTCATCCTCTCAGATGCAAATCTGACTGCCTGACTTGGCACAGCTACTTTTGCATTTATTGCGGTTACTTCTGCTGTAGTGGATCTGGCTGATGCTTTGCATTAGGATGAAATACGATCATACCATGTATATATATATATATTGTTAAAGTAAAAAAAAAAATCTTCACACCAATCTTCAAAAAACTTGATTAACACCAAACTTCTCTTACCGTATCACCAGCTGTCCCAAATTCAAGTAATCTGTTGTTGCAGTTTGAAAACTGCCAGAACTTTTAGAGGTGCTTTCATGATGAAGAAAAGTTGTGTTGTGTCCTGGGGGACCTGTCACCCGTTGCACAGGTTACAGGACCCTTCCCTGGAAGCGTCTGTCCTGGGACCTGCCTCTGAAAGGCGAGCTAGGGGGAGCCTATAAAAACGAGGGCAGGGTCTTTGTTCGCGCCCTTTTTTGGGGGCTGTGGCCCTGAAGGGAGCGCCCCCCCCACCGCCCAGGGAACGGGTTGGTGAGGGGTGGGAACGCAGCTCCGAGGGGGACTGCAGCTCCGAGGAGATGAGAACCGCGGCTCCGAGGGGTACCGCAGTTCCCGAAGCAGCCACAACCTGCCGCGGCTTTCCAAACCAGCCGCGGCCCTGGCCTGACCCCACCGCCAGCGTGCACCTACTGCCGTGCCGTCAGGAAGCGACCCCGGCCGCAACTTGCTGCGGGTGCGCAGACCTGAAGCGGTCCCGCCGCATCGCGGCTTCGCCGCCGCTGATGCCACCGCACCACAGCCCCAGACCAGAGAAAGCCGCGGATGCCGCCGTGCCCCAGACCCAAGAAGCAGCGCCCCAGACCCAAGGTGGTGCCCTCATCGCGGCAGTGCGGTGTCGCCGCTGCTCGCCGCCGCACGGCGCTTGAACCGGAGAAGCAAAACTGGTGCAGATTTGCCATTGCGACCCCCCACCATGGACAGCCTTCAACATCAGTGAGCTGGGCTACTCCTCTTCCCCCTGGAGCTGAGACAGGAGAGGGAGAGGGGAGGGGAAGGGAGGGAGAGGGAGAGGGAGAGGGAGAAGAGGTCTAGAAGACCCTCTTGGCCACGTGTGGAGTGTGGGGGGGTGCGGCCCTGCTGACGCCATGGAGTTGGTCTCCATGTTGGACCCCGCACATGGCTGGGGCCATGTGAATGGGCCGCCGCCATTTTGGAAGGAGTGATCAGCAGGGGGAGAGGCTGTTTGTTATTTCTGCCGCTGAGAAAAGACTGGCAGCGCTTAAGGTTTGGGGGAGAGCTCCTTTGTGCTTGGCTGAAGAAAGCAGAAGGACTCGGGAATCCTTAAACCTCGGATCGGAAAGACAGAGACTGGGTTGTTCATTTGAAACGCATGCGGCTGCACCGAGGGATGCAGGTGTGGGTGCTGAGAAAGTCAGGCCATCTCGGACTGACATGCTCTCTTTCTCAGGTCTCTAAACTGGAAGACGATCCAAGGCCCAAATGATGGTGATCTCCCATTATATTTTTCTCAATTTGTGTGATGGCATTTATGACACAGTTTCTAGTTTGTGTGCACCAACTTGTGTAACCTTTTTTTTCCATTCTGTATATAGTTATAGTGTTAATAAACCTTTCTGCAGTTTCCCTAAGCCATCAGTTTTCTGGTGAATTTTATCCGAGATGCCATCGAGACCTCACTGCTTTGCTTTCCTTTCTTTGATATTGAGTTGTGGTCCTGAACCCACCACATCTGTAAAGCATGGATTCCATGATGGTGCTAAAACCTGCCACGGCTGATGATGGGGCCTGTATGTTGATCTGTTTTTATGTAGAGAATTCCTTGAGGACTGTAAACCATTAAGGGCAGATAATGAAAGTAGGGAAATCAATAAAAAGTTGAAATTAAGGCAATGATTCTTACCTAGATAAAGAACTTCTTAGGAAAAGACTTTCCTCAGAGGAAGAGTGATGGTCTGAAAATGCATGTAGATTGAAAAAACCACCCAGATCCCAGAAGAGAGAGGAGTATTATTAAAAAATACAGGTTTTTTAAATGAATAAAGTGAATTGTTGGTGCTATGGCTTTTAGTAAGGTAAACATTATGTGAATGTCCTCTACCTGTATGTGGAGCTTCCCACACCATAACGTTAGGAAGAGTTAATATTGGTTAATCAAGAGGTAACTATGGGAGCAGTGCTGTGGCTTTACTAATGTTAAGTTGGAAGAGTGCCAAGGTGTATTTGAAGAAACTGCTATCCAATAAAGATGGTTTATGATGTCCCACAGTGTAATGACGTTTTTTCTTCAGGAAATATGGTATTGTCTTTGCTTTCCCCCAGATTACATGAAGTAATTTCTGAGATTGGAAGTACAGTTGTACAGTGGCCACTTTACAATCTTAGTGGAAAAAGACCAAACCTCGTATGGTTTGTAAGAAGTACATTTGCAGAGGATGTCATTAAATGCTGTAATTGCTTCCAGTGGGTCTTTAAAATACTTATTTTGAATGATAACTTTCATCTGATATAATGGCAGCATCAGTATTATTATATCACAATGTGGTTAATCAAGCCTAATTGTTTTATTGACACTGTATTTGCTGCTTATACTTGGTGTAACAGCTTCACACTGAGGAAAAAACTTATTTTAGTTCCTTCTAGTTTTATTTCCTTGATTTTTTTTTTTATTTGCAATTGCAGATGTGTTTGCTCCAATTTCAGTACTGCTGTATCTCTTGTGTAAATTTTGTAGGATTGCTGAAGAGATAAGACCCTTCTCTACCTATGACCAGCGGAACCCTCAATTAGTACTGGGTTGGGCTTTATTTTTTTTCAGAGTATCCTTGAAATAAAAACATAAAATTCCTTATGATATTGTCCCTAAAGCTGTGCAAGTACTGAAGAAGAGGATGAAGAAATCTATTTTCTTAGATTGTAAAGCCAGATTAAGATCTAATCCTTTATTTGCATAATATAGTCTAGAGGATTATCCTTAATCAGCTTCTTTTGCTGCAAATGTGTACTTATGTGGTAATTCCTGATTTTAAACTTCTGGTTCTGTCAATACCATCAGAATGCTTGTCAAGTAGACTAATGAGCTACTCTCATTGCTTAAAAATGCATTTTAAGGAAAATGTAGTGTGTTCCTCATTAAAATGAGACCGTAATATTGCTTCATTTTGTGCTTTCTGGATTATTTTTCACTACTCTGTTCCAAAATTTTATAATCTACATAATTTTTTCTTAGAAGGTTTGTCATTGAACTGAGCAGCTTTTGTCCAGTAATGGTTGTATGTTGGTTATTTCAGCCTTGTGTTTTCGGTTTTGTTCCTACATGCTGATTATTACCTGTGTTAAAAGCTGTCAGTATTCTCCAAAAAATAAATATATATATATATGTGAAAGCTAGAAATGCTTTTCTGAAAGCACATTCTCTAATGACAGCCTTGTCTTTCCTTTCGTGTTCCTCTTGTTGCGTCTCAGGAAGTGTCAAATGTGGCATGTGTGAAAAAAATTGAAGCAAAGTTGACAAACAACTGACAAGCCGTAAAAGTAATTGATATTCTCAGAATTTTCCAGGCTTTTTACATAAAATACTGTCCTCTTAAATTTTTGTCCTAAGTCAATTAGGCATCTAATTGCATTTATGCTACTGTCCACCTTTAAATAAAAGCTTATACAATCCTTTGGTTTTGCTTGCAGATTTTCAGGCGTTGCTGGTTGGTTTTCAAGAAGGCTTCCAGTAAAGGACCCAGGAGGCTAGAAAAATTTCCAGATGAGAAGGCAGCATATTTCAGAAACTTTCACAAGGTAAGTCCTGCCTTTCTCGTGCACTGAAGCGTTGCCTGTTTGCCCATTCTTTATTGGGAAGAGTATGTTCTTGGTATGGCTGGTTTGCCAACACTGCAGTGTGAATTGGATTGGAAAACTAATCCTGACACTAAAAGCACTCTAAAACTTTTGTAAATCTCAGTGACACGGGTGAGATATCATACCTCCTTATTTCTGTCCACATAAGCACAAAGTTAAGTGACAGGTTGGTGGTTTTTCTCTAAGCAGTAGTGTTTCGGAAATTTCTAAAATTGCCTGCTTAATCAAATATTAACCTTTAGTTATTAACTAAGTGTTGAATTCATTCTGAAAATGCTAAATTCCTTGGTCGTAATTGCCCCACTGATTGACTATTTTTCCCAGAACTCATCAAGATTTACAAGCTCTGTATACAGCAACAAGTTTTAGGGGTAAAAATTCAGTATTAACCGAATGAGATTCTCTCTACTTTCCCTGTCACTGTCACTTCTGTGATGGAAAACAAGATATTCAAGCACACAGTTGGTTTTTTTTTCCTGTCTTCTAAATTACCGTTATCAGTCCCAAATCAGTCAGGTTACTTCAAGTCAATGAAACCTAAAGTGGGGCAACACTCTGTACTGTTGTCTTCTATCCAGTCACCTTTAGCTGTGTGCCATGTCAACATTAGATGCTATGTTAAAACTGGCAAATTGAAACACAAAGATGACAAACAAGGTCACACAGCAAGCAGTGGTAGTGTGGAAACAAGTCTAGAAGGCAGGTCTAATGCCTTTATCAAGAAGCTAAAAATGCAGTCTTTAAGTTCCAGTAACCTTTTGGTATCTTTACATGAAAAATGTATAAAACAGTATGCAATTACACCATAGTAATTTCATATTGAAGAAAATCCACTCTCATGGTATATTAGTGTCTAGGTATAGGACTGATGCATACTCAGCTACCGGCACCCTCACATATGTCCCACAATGACAATATTTTCTGCTATGTAGAAGAGGTCCCCATCAAGCTAAAGGTGATTCTTGTCCTCAACATATATCTCAAAAAAAAATTCTTTCAGAATGTAATTTAATTATGGGTTTTAAAAGGTTAATTGCATGGTTAGGGCTGATAGCTGTGGTGCGTTGATGCCCATCAAGCATCACTTTCCTCCTTGGCTAGACAGGTTGGAGACAACATGAGGTAGAAGTCATGGATCAAGTTAAAAGCAATTTAACAAAGCGAATGAAAACTAATCCACTTCCCTTCAGCAGGCAACATCCAGCCACTTCCTGGGAAGCAGGGCTTCAGTACATAGAGTGGTTGTTCTAAAGGACAACCGTCATAATAACAAATTTCCTCATTCACCCTGCTTTCTCTTAGTTCTTACTACAGAGAAGATATCATATGGTGTGGAATACCCTGCGGTCAGTTGTCCTAGCTATGTCCCTTCCCAAGAACCTGCCCGTAACAGCCTACTGGTGAGGAGGGAATGCTGGAGTAATAACCTTGATGGTGTGCAAGCACTGCTTAAGCCCTGGTAACACTGGTGTGTTAGCACCTTTCTAGCTACCAATACAAAGCACTGGACTGTGAGGGCTGCTATGGGGAAAATTAACTCCTTCACAGCCAGACCCAGTGCAATAGCTGTCGCAATGGCTGAAATATCAAAGATATCCCTCATCTATGAAGTTTCCATGGATTAGCAACAGGGCAGAAGGTGTGGAGCTTTGGCAGGAGCTTTCGATGATGGATTTAAATTGGTTTTTTTGAGCACATTATTGCCTATAACATACATTGCATATAACACTGAAGTTGGCAGGGCTCATTAGGCGGGCTTTAAACTAGGTTGGAGGGGGGTGGGTGTGGAAATCAGTCTCTCTGGGAAGGAGAGAGTGAAAGGGAACCCAGGGTCATTTGAGGAATCGACAGCCCAGCTGAAGTGCATGTACACCAATGCACGCAGCATGGGGAACAAGCAGGAAGAGCTGGAACTCCTGGTCCACCAGGGTGACTATGATATAGTCGCCATTTCAGAAACTTGATGGGATAACAGGAATGATTGGAGTGCTATACTGAGGGGATACAGCCTCTTCAGGAGAGACAGGCAAGGGAGATGAGGAGAAGGGGTGGCCCTGTATATTAGGGAGTCACTCCTTGCCACAGAGCTTGAGGTGAGGGACGAAGGGATTGAGAGCTTGTGGGTGAAAATCAGAGGGAGCCCTAATAAATCTGACATCCTGGTTGGAGTCTGCTATAGACCACCCAATCAGGATGAGGGGGCAGATGAGATGTTTTACAAACAATTGGAGGCTGTTTCAGGATCATCAGATCTTGTTCTCGTGGGCGACTTTAACCTGCCTGACATCTGCTGGGAACTTAATTCAGCAGAGCGGAAGCAGTCCAGAAGATTTCTAGAACGCATGGAGGACTGCTTCCTGATGCAGCTGTTAAGTGAGCCTACTAGGGGTCAGGCTCTGCTTGACCTGTTATTCTCCAATAGAGAAGGGCTGGTGGGAGATGTGACTGTGGGAGGCCGCCTGGGGTGTAGTGACCATGAGATAGTGGAGTTTTCAATATGCAGGGAGATAGGGAGGAACAATAACAGAACCCTCACCTTGGACTTCCGGAGGGCGAACTTCAATTTGTTCAAAAAACTTATTAGCAAAGTCCCCTGGGCAGCAGCCCTTAAGAACAAAGGGGTCCAGGATGGTTGGACCTACTTTAAACAGGAGCTGTTGAAGGCACAAGAACTGGCAGTTCCCATGTGCCGAAAGACGAGCCGGCGGGGAAGGCGACCAGCCTGGATGAGTAAACAGCTCCTGAAGGAATTAGGGGAAAAAAAGAGGATGTATCGCCTTTGGAAGGAGGGAAGGGCTTCTCTGGACATGTTCAAGGGTGTAGCTAAATTATGTAGGAGAAAAATTAGAGAGGCAAAGGCCCAGTTAGAACTTAAGCTGGCCACCTCTGTGAAAGATAATAAAAAGCAATTTTATAAATTTATCAATGCTAAAAAGATGGGTAAAAAGAGCCTCCACTCCTTACAGGACCAGGAGGGGAACACTATAACTAACGATGAGGAAAAGGCTGAGGTCCTGAATACCTACTTCGCCTCAATTTTTAATAGTGAGGAGGGAGGAGTTCGGGGCAAATGGCCTCTCGAACTGGGGGATGGGGTTGGGGAGCAGTGTGCAGCCTTGGAGATCCACAAGGAACTAGTCCATGACCTGCTGAGCCACTTGGACACCCACAAGTCCATGGGACCAGATGGGATCCATCCTAGAGTGCTGAGAGAGCTGGCAGATGAACTGGCTGAGCCGCTCTCCATCATTTTCCACCAGCCCTGGCTCACCGGAGAGGTCCCAGGTGACTGGAAACTGGCCAATGTGATCCTCATCCACAAGAAGGGTTGGCTGGAGGATCCTGGGAACTACAGGCCTGTCAGCCTGACCTCAGTGCCAGGGAAACTGATGGAGCAGGTTATCTTGGGGGCAGTAACTGCACACCTGAGGGATGGCCTAGGGCTCAGGTCCAGCCAACATGGGTTCAGGAAGGGCAGATCCTGCCTCTCCAACTTGCTCTCCTTCTATGATCAGGTGACCCGCTTGGTGGATGTGGGGAGGCGCTGGGGATGTGGTCTATCTGGACTTCAGCAAGGCCTTTGACACTGTCCCCCACAGCAAACTGCTGGCTAAGCTGTCAGCCCACGGCTTGGACGGCAACACTCTGTGCTGGGTTAGGAACTGGCTGGAGGGCCGAGCCCAGAGAGCCGTGGTGAATGGTGCCACATCCAGCTGGCAGCTGGTCACTAAAGAGAGAAGCTAAAGCAATAACACAGATACAGAGACAGCTGCGCTTTGTAGTACTGATGGAGGTATGGCCCTTTTTGTGTGACACAAGCAAATGGATGTGGAAGGGAGAGCATTGTTCTTTATCATGCCTCTTTTTTTTTTTCTCCCCTCTTATTCCACTCTGTGAGGGCAGGGAGGGGAAGAGGCAGAGAAAGAAAAGGAAACTCTCATTTAAAAGAATACTGGGTTTAGGGCTCATAGTATTATGTCCATCCATTTATACTCATTATTCCCATTTTTCAAATGAAGTTATGAAATAATTTCTAAAGTCCTGTTACCAGAAAATAGAAA
Organism: Rhinopomastus cyanomelas; assembly: GCA_013400115.1. Taxonomy (NCBI): domain Eukaryota; kingdom Metazoa; phylum Chordata; class Aves; order Bucerotiformes; family Rhinopomastidae; genus Rhinopomastus; species Rhinopomastus cyanomelas. The sequence goes on from VXBP01010749.1 coordinate 44,644, forward strand.
CACCGAGTTTCATTCTTAATCAGATTTATTTTAAAGGATATTTTATTATTTCCAAAATATTATTCTCCTCAATCGCCTCCATTCTAATAAGTGAAATAGTGGTGAAGTAGCTATGCACAAGCTGTGATTAGTCAAGTGACAGCACTGAGGGAACAGTACAGGTCATTATGGCAGCAAATATAGTCATTTGATTGCTGGTTCTGGATGAAAATATTTCGATTCTATCACAGTATCACAGTATCACAGTATTAC
>VXBP01010750.1:0-43138 GCA_013400115.1 Rhinopomastus cyanomelas
CCTACTATCACCACCCTTCTCTTCTTTTTTGTATTGTTAGACTCCTGTTGAGATGATTTGTTTGTCCAGCAGGCAAGTTAGAAGAAAACTCTTCCTTTCCTTTTTTTAACCACCTACAGATTTGCTTACCATGGTAATAAAAAGGAAAAATGAGCATCTTTTGTGTCCTGTGGGACCCTGGCTGTCTGTCCAGGGAGCAAAGACTTGGAGAGTGATGCAGCACCTGAGAATAAAGTAGTTGTGTGCAGGTATGAAGCTGGAAGCTCTGACATGGATGAGAAGAGAAGGTATGCTTTATGGGTTCCAGCAACAAAATGAGGAGGTGGGACTGTTTGTAAGGTCGGGAAAGGCCAGCGGAAGATTTTCTTGGCAGAGGTTTGGATTGCAGGACTGGCAGATTCATCAGCACAGCCCAGCAAAAGCACCTCTGTGAATAATGGTGAAAGCAGGAGTTAAAGGCAGCAATATTGTCGTGATGCTGCAGATGGGAGCTGCGTTCAGGGAGTCTCAGTGGTGGTTTCCTCAAGAAAATGCAGTGGCGGTTTTGACAGTGACCTGTGAGGACCTTGAGTGTTCCTTGGCTGGGTGACATTAGGGAAAAATTCTTCACTGAAAGAGTGATCCGGTCTTGGAATGGGCTGCCCATGGAGGTGGTTGAGTCACCGTCCCTGGAAGTATTCAAGGTTAGGCTGGATGAGGAGCTGAGTGGCCTGATCTAGATGTTAGATGTTAGGATTACTGGGTTTATTTGGATTTAGGTTGGACTGGGTGATCTTTGAGGTCTTTCCCAACCTTATCATTACTGTGATACTGTGACACTGTAGAGGGATCTCTGTTGGCCTCTGTTGCTCTGAAGGTGGGGGAGGAAGCAAATAACTCGGGCCTCGTGGTACCCTGCTTTTCCCCTCTGCTGGGTTTTGTTCCAGCGTGGCTGGGAACTGATCCTATTTACCATCCCAATACACGTGCTGCCAGTACAGAGCAACTGACAGACACTTGAGCTCATTAGAGGTGAGGCTGGGGAACATCAGGAGAAAAACGATTGATTATACTGTGTCTGCTGATCACCCAGCTCCTTTGTGATGGCATTTTCTCTCCTAAGCTGTAAATCAAGCCCTAACTGCCAGCCTTGCATGTGAGACATCTCTCAGAGGGATGTGCTTTTGCTGAAGTGTCAGCAGGGCAGCTGTGGTTTTCCCGTGCTCTATGGTGTGAAATTGTGGCCAGAGGGGATCCTTGAGATGACTGCAACTCCTGAACCTTCGAGTTTATGAAACTCCCCTTCCACACAGCCTTAACTTCTCTCTCATTTGGAGATGAGACTCTCTGGATTTGCCCTTAATGATTAATTGAGTGATATTGGGCAAGCTGTTTGCTTAGCACAGTTTGCAGCCCCGTGCAAGGGCCGTGCCTGTTTACTGGGAACACGTTTTTGCACTTCTTTCGCCTCCCTTTCTGACTTACAGCTGGGCTTCTTTTGGCACCCACGTGTACGTTGCTGTCGCTTATCCGTGGGGGCTTCTGCACATTTGGAGAGATCACCTCCTATTAAATTTTGGTTAAAAGTTACTGACAAAACAAATTGAAAGCTGTTTTGGTTGAAAGCTTCCATCTGAAGCTTTTTGCTTTTTTAATTCCCTCTGCCTTTCTCATTCCACGCTCCCTGAAGCATTGTGCTGATCCTTTTGAGGGAAGAGGGACATTAGCCTCCCTCTGTGTGACAGCTGGCTGCAGTGTGTGACTGCTTGCGATCACAGAAGAGATGTGGAGATCCCTGCTTCTTGCAGAGGAGAGAAGCAGGGAGTGTGACCTTAGGACTCTCCAGCATGACAAGTGTTGCTGGAGTGTTTTGGAATTTTTGTTTTGTTTTTTTCCTCTGTGTGGTTTGGTTAGGGATTTTTTTGTGGGGGGTGTTTTTTTTCTCTTTACCTCTTTCTTGCCCATGATTTGTGCTGCCTCCTCATTCAACAGCGTTTAAAACAGTGCTCGATCTCGTCTTCCTGTTGGTGTGGCTTTCTAGGTGTCTGTAGCATTAGCATGGTTCAAATCATGGTAAATTTGCTCTGATTTTGCATCTTGAGCCCCCTCATGAGGCCAATGGGATTAGAAAAGAAAGTGGTGGCTTTTGCCATCTTGTTTGCTGCAGAGCACGTTTTTGTTGGATGGGCTGTTGCAGCAAAGCCGCCGACTCCGCAGTGGGCTGTTTGCTGACGGCGCTGGCAGGAGGCAGCTTTGCCTCAGGCAAGGTGCAATTCCAGGGTTAAGGCGTCTGGTTTATGTTGTTTTTTGGGAGAAGGGTGGGTTTCCTTCAGTGCTGCAGGGGAGAGATTGGCTTGTCACATCCATGAGTGTCCTAGTGGGGATTGCTAAACAGAACGCGGATCACATTAAGACCTTGGCTGAAAGCAGGTGAAGGCAGGACAAGGGAGAAGCTTCATTTGTGCTTGCTCTGTGCGTGCATTGCCCAGGCCTACTTGTGCCTGCAGCTGGATCTAGATCCTGAGTTGGAATGCCCCTGCTCTTTAGAGGAACCTTTAGAGAATTCAGAGCGTGCTGCTTGCTTCTCTTTTAAGTGATGTGCTTGGCCCTTCATCAAGCCTGGAACCATCTGCCGTTTCTTCTTCCCAACATTCAGGAAGGAGAAGAGCTCTTTTCCCTGAATGGGGACATTCAGGATAGGAGGGCAATTGGTGACCCACGATATGGGGAAACTGACTTTTGCTTGATGGGAATGGAACTGTCAATATCATTCATGGCTTTGAGGTTGTTCCTGTGATGAGTCTAAAACTCTTGTTGTGGGCAGGGAGGAACAACTGCTTAGTCAGCAGGGAAACAATTAACGAGCCGCAGTGCCTCAGGAATTCACTGGGCAAAAGTTTTCAGAGTTTGCACCCATGCTTGTGGCTCTTGAGAAAGTAGCCTGGGACAGGGTCGCAATCGCCTGGTGACTCTCCAAAGGGCATTTTAAGCCGGGGTGGGCCAAACCCTTGGATCACCGGCTACTCTGCTGTACCTGAAGCATTGCTGGTGTGGTGTGGCACACATTAAAGAGTTTGTTTAGCACTGGAGAGGATTTATGTCAGTTGTGACAAGCCTAACTTGATAAAACGACCCAATAAACAGAAATGGATTGTTAATTATTCCTGCGAGACTAGCATCGTTTTATCAAAGTCGATGCAGACCGGGCATTTGCCTCAGCACGGAGAGCAGAATCGATCAGAGGCTGGTACAAACTGGGACATCTCAAATGTGCTCGCGTGGTGTTTTGGATGCCAGGCAGCGTGTAGGTGCCCCTGGAGAAGACTGGATTCTGAAAAAAGGCATTAAAAGTGGCATAACCAGTTCTAATGTGTAGACAACGTGAGTACCAAGACTGGAGACAACTGTGTGCGTGACGGTGGGATGTTATAGCATCTGAGAGTGAAGAACTGTTATGTGGAAGGGCTGATTGCAAGAGGAGGTGGGTGACGCAAGCCTGAGTCCAAAGTACGTTTGTGCACCTTGCCGCAGATGCTGCCTTCTGCGTCAGACTGGTGCTGGACGAGACAACCCATTGCTGGCCAACGCATAGAGAACCCTGGCGTGAACTAGGTGGGACAACTCAAGAGCTGAGCCCCGATAATGCTGCTTTGACTCTGTGCTTGTCCTTGAAACCAAGTGGCATGACAAAAAGAAGGGCCACAGCTCGTGGGAGCTCGGTACTCCTGTGTCACAAGCCTTGTCCTCCAGGTCCCAAGGAGTTTGCTTCATGGTCTGTGGTAGATGGCAGTGAGATCATGCAGCTAGCTCTCCTGCCAAGGTCACTCGGTACCCTGCGACAGGATGCATTTGCCCTCGGGGAAGGTAATACATCAAACCTGCCTTCTTGCTTTGTCCTCTCTGGTGATGAATTAATCGCGTAACCCAGCTTCTCCGGGCGCTGCTGCAGCCTGGTGTGAGGGGGAACCTCTGGTGTTCAGCTTGTTTCCCGACCTTTTCTTTGCTAAACGGATTGGACTTTCCGGCAGATTTGCAGGGGCTGGGAAGGGAGAGGATCTTGACGACTCTGGAAAGCTTTCTTCCATCTCAAAGCGCGAGTTGTGCTCCTGGTTTCTGGGGGCAGAGCCGGGCGCCGCAGGACGCGCACAGGCAGCTGTGCAGCCGAGTCCTGTCACTAGGGGTCAGGAACAAGCTGAGGAACGGGACAGCTCGGAAAGCGCGGCCCTGGCAGGAGGGCTCCGGGCTGGGCGCTCACGACCCCTCCTGAACCCCAAAACCCAGCTCTGCCCAAGAGTGGCTGCGCTCAGCAAGGCAGCCCTTTGGCTGGACCTGCATGACCAAGTTGTTGCTCGTGGGGAACACCTCCAGATCCACCGAAGCACCTGGGGCTCCTGGGGCTGAGGCATGGTCACCTGTAGACATCTAAGCACCGAGGATCTCTCTCCTGCCAGGCTGCTAGACGTCTTTGGTCACCATCGATGTTTCCGAGACCCGGAAGTCCCTGGGTTCGGTTTCCAGCTTCCCAGTGGCAGTAAGCTGCTCTGAGGTGGCACAGGACTGGGGTGCCGTGGGTGGGCGATAAGGCAAGTTCTGTCTGCACAGACCTCTTCTCGGGCAGAGTTAGAGAGGAAGCCCTCGGGCACACCAGCACTTCTGATGAGAGCTAGAGGCAGCAGGCTCGGAGCCAAATGGGTGGAAAACTGTTGCGTGGAGATTAGCGAGCTGTTTAGCGCGTGCGGTTGCTTTTGGAGGAAGGTGGCTGTCACACACAGGAGACGGTGGTGGGTGAGGGAGAGAAAAATGGGCAAAGGCAGTGCTTTCTCTGCAGACAGGGAGGGGAAACTTAGGGTCACATGGTGAGGCTACTAGAGCGGTCAGTGGCCAACTCCAGGTGTTTTGCTCTACAGGACAGTTGTAAAGCCCATTCTCTAGATCTGCCTGTGGGAGATACCTCATTGTAGTCGTTTTTTGTTTGTTTTGGGGTTTTTTTGTCAGACCAGGACTGAGAGAGCAGAGGGGAGAGATGGTTTGGCTGTTTTTGCTTTTGGTGGCAAGTGGTTCCCTACCAGCTGCCGGGTGTGCTTGTCTCTCACGGGTTGTCTGCGGGAGCCTGCGCAGGCGATCAGAGCAGGCAGTCAGCGTCATCTCCATGGTAGGTTCGTTGGGTGCAGTACATTGCTGGAAGCACAGGGGTAATACAGAGGTGTGGAGGGACTTGCTGGAGACACACTGGCAAGTTCTGCTGCTTCTTTTGGTGCAGAACCCAACAGCAGAAACTCACATGTGGAATCTGTGTCAGGTGCAGTAGTGGGTTTTTTTCTTTTTCCCTTGTTAGCAGTAAACAATCTCTCTCGATGAGATTACTCTCTTATTTGTGTTGCCACCTCACTTTCTCCTCAGCCTAATGAGTTTGCACTGCCTCTTACAAATGGCATTCTCTGCTTTGCTTGCTCTTGCCGTGAGTGGGAATGACCACTGGACCGTGCCACCTGCACCGGTTTTTCGAAGCAGGATAAAATTAATGGGGACTTGTTTGCGCAGCGATCTCGTGGAACCAAAATGCCAGTGTGTCTCACCTGCTGGGGAGAGCAAATTAAATAACAGAGCAGCGCGCTTCAAAGTCTGAGGATGAAGAGTTCCTATGGAAGGCACAGCAAGGAGGGCAGAGATGAAATACTACAGACTATCAGTGATTCACAGCCTGGGCTGGGAGTCTGCCAATGTGCTGCAGTAAAATGGAGCTGTGCTTGATTCCAGCTGCTCTGTCCCCTCCTGTGACAGCTGTGTCTTGAGGGGACTTTGGGCTCAAAAGGAGAGACCTTTTGCTTTGCCTCAGCTTGTGGACCTCTGCTTGCATCCCTCTGAAGTGCTGTTGGAGGTTGCCCAAGTAGTACCCCGAACTGGTCTTAGGAAATGCTACTTGGTGCAGGCTGGGTTTATGACCGTGCAACGGTAAAGTGTTGAAGCTGGTGGGGAGAAAGGAGAAAGAGAGGTGATGCTTTCTGACCTGCAGTGAAAAATCACTCGTGCTGTGAACTCCCCGGGGGCATTGCTTGGTGGCACCAGCTGCCCTGTGTTATCATCTCAGAGAGGACATCTCACAGATGTCCTGTGGCAAGGTAGCTTTTCACTGCTGCCTGCTTGAGGCACCATGAAGGCTTGAGATAATGGTAACAGCATTGTAGTGCTTTGAAGGAGGATTTTGCTGGGAAACAGACCTGACTTTTTTTGGAAGAAGTGTATCTTGCAGGACTGCACTGAACCAAGAGCTCTCCAGAGGGTCCTTGAGAGAGTCTGCTGCTTACTGTGGCCACACAAAGGAAAGGTGAGGAGCAGGAGTGCGTTCCATGATGGGGTGACAATGTTAATTCATGGGATGGGAGGGTTTCCACCATGAGTGGGAAATCTGCCTCTGATGTGTCATAAGGCTCAAGAAAGCTCATCTACTGGTGCTTTCCCCAGCTTGGCCAACGTGCTGGCTATGGCTTTGGACAAACTGCCTGCAAAGTAAACGAAGAAGGAAGAGTTGGTTGAAGTGGAACTGGGACAGGAGCAGACACAGTGGCTAAAAGTGAAAGAGAGAAAACAAAAGGAAAAATGTTCTGTGCAAACTCTTATTCCTGCATTAAGCAAGTAAGTTGTCTTGGTAAGAAGGGCCAACAGTTCCAGTGCAACTGGGAGATGAGATCCTGCCTACTGTGGCAGCAAGGGCTTAAGCTGTCGGGATCGAAAAACAGCCTCTGTGCACTAGCAGCAGCATAGCTCAGCAGTGAGAGGGTTTCTCTCCAGGAATCAGCTATTGATCAGCAGTCTGCAACGAATGCCCAGCATGTAAATAAACACAGATGCTGTGGTCGTGCTGCTGCTGTGAACCTGTCCTCCAGGCCTGCACGGCCACGTGCTCTGCGGTAACCTGATGCATAATGGAGCAGGTGGAGCTGGTTCACTCGTGCCTGGTGACTGCAGCTGATCTCCCTTCTTAAGCGGGTAACTAGTGGCTTGTATGACTGATAGATGTCTTAAATCAGCAAGGGTACTCCGCAGAGTATTTGAAAGTGCCCCACCACACTAGGTGCTCAGGAAATTTTCTTTTCCTATCAAATCTGGCCTAAGGATGGAGGGAAAACTGTGGTTTTTTGGTTTTTTTTGAAAGCACATTTTGGGTACCCGCGTGGTGCCACTGCAGTTTTTTAGTGCACAGACGCAAAGGAGGAAGAGCCCACTCAGTGAGAAATCAGACGTCTCTTAGCCATGCTGTCTGCACGGTCAAGTTTGGGAGCTGAATTGCTCCTTCTCCAGCCTGGGTGGAGAGGCTCCTTCTCCGTTTTGCTTAGTGATGTGTAGCTGTCATTAAGTAATGATGTCAAACCCTTAAATGCTTTCATTACAGGCCATGAATGAGAAAAAGCAGAGCATAGCAGCTGTGGTTCTGAGTCACGTTTTGCATGTGGTTCATTGGCCAGAGTAACCAACCAGCAGGGGTGAGCTGCCTTAGAAGGCTTTTTGCTGTCTGAGGTATTGTCTTGTGATGCAATGTGAGGAGCAACCTGCTCCCCGTTTAGTTTAAGAGGAAGAAAATAGTAGAGTGGCCTTTACTTCACTTGCTTTCATTCACATTGCCAGAAGGTTTATCTCCACTTAGAGCATTTTTAACTTACGGAGCCCCAGAACAGGTATTTTAGAGCTTGAAGGAAGCTTCCACAACTGGAGAACAGGCCAAGATCTTTCCCCTGTCTGCCATGTCCCGGTACCTTCACTGGCTGTAAGCCTGGTGCAGAAAGCACCTGCAGTATTTTCCAGATCACCGCAGCCGGTGATCAAGTCTTCAGTGTCAACAGGAAGCACCAAGACCTCTGCTTTCTGTGATGCAGAATGATGGTTTGCGGCTCGGGCGCTGCCGGGGCGTTAGATGCTGGAATTATGACCCCTCTGTCAGATCGGCTGGATAATTTTTACTCCTAAGCCTTCAACCAGGATGATTTTTGGTGCTTGGAAATCAGTCTTTCTCTGCAGAGCTGTCAGTGTTTCCCAGCTGTGTCAGCCTGTGCTCTAACAGATGTGCGTATGCGTGCCACAGCTACTTCATCATGGTTCCTCGCGCTCCTCCAGACGCCCGGTACGCTTGTCTTAAGTGCGGCGCTCTGCTCCCAGGGGTCACTTTTGTTAAGTCTTTTTTCAGTTTGTTTTCCAGTGGTGTAGAAAAGCCTCAGAACAAGCTGCTTGTTTTCGAGGAGGGAGATCTTGTTGTTCGAGTAGGTTGTGTTCGAAATGGCTAGGTGCAAGGTTTTATTGGTGCAGGTGGGAAACTAAAGCAGGGAGAAGTCAAAACCTCAGAGGTGTTCAAGAGCCGATTCTCAGTGAACAATTGTAATCCTAACAGGCAGAAGGCAGCGCGTCGTTGCCTGGGGAGGCTGCGCTGAAGTCTCTTGGGCAGCTCCCGTTGCTTAAAACAGCAGGTCCTTTGAGAAACTGAGCGCCTGTCTGCTGACCTTGCCATTGCTGAACCTCTGCCGTAGTCTTGGGTCTGCAGAGGGCTCGCCTCTCCCTCCAGACCACTGTCCCTGAGGACTTTTGGCCCAGTAGCATCTGGGCCTGGACGCATCACTTCGTGGCAGGAGGTGGGTTACGCAAGAAATCCTTCTGGAAGAGTTGTTGTCTTTGTTGCCCACAGTGAAGGTGAGCTGCAAGCCTGCAGTTGCTTCATCTTTTTGGGCGCAGTCCCTGACTGATTTTGGCTCTATTATTAGTAGTTGGCGTGCTGGTAGGGTCACTGTCTCTACTCTGCTAATTAATCAGTGCACCCTCCTTGACCATTAAACGATGTTCATCAGTACTCGGACCCCAACGGCATGGATGAACCCATCTGTCTTCATTAGCTCTTGGTTTCAACACCAGGACCAGGAGCCAAAAGTAACAGTAAAAGGACAATTCCTTCTTCATCCTGGTGAAGACTGACCTTGCTGGTATTTTTCTTTCTTCCACTGCCTGATCTTTATTTGCGTGTTGGCTAAAGGAGAAGACGGTCAGTAACTTCAGCTCCTCTCCCTTGTATCCCAAGAGATTATCCTTAGGAGAAAAATGGGCAGGATCCCCTTTTACAGTAGATGAAGGACGTATGATTATCATAATTTTTTAAGTAGTCTGAGAGTGGCAGGTCACAGAGAAAGCGAAGATGAGTACTTATTGATGTCTGAAGTAGCTTCCTCCGTGCTAGGAATGAACTTTGCCAGAGGTGTAGGTGCATCTTTCTGTAGATAACCTTAAATTGGCCAAAATTATGTGCGCAACCTCAAAACTTAGGAAGGAGGACTTGGACTTCTTGGAAGTGTTTCCTGACCTCACTGAACATCTGGTGTTTTCCTGGAAGTGATGAGAAGCCGCTGCCGTGCGCTCAGCCTTGCTCCCCTGAATGAGAGGGCTTTGCTGTCCTTGCTCATCTGTAAGGTTGTTTCCTGAGCACTGGTGTAATGTGGCAAATATTTGGTCATGTTGGGAAGTCATGTCATTTCCTTCCTGGCAGCTGGATCTGCCCTGAGGCAGTTCTTCCCTCCGACAGATTAATGTGATTTAAATGAAATAACTAAAAGGACTTGGAGAGGCTGCCCGAGATGCTGAAGTTTGTCCCATGCTCTCAGATTATACAGTGTGGTCCTATACTGAGAGACCCAGAACTGGACACAACACTCCAGATGTGGTCTCACCAGGGCAGAGTAGAGGGGGAGAAGAACCTCTCTTGATCTGCTATCCACCCCGCTTCTGATCCACCCCAGGATGCTGTCGGCCCTAGCTGTGGTGCTTATGGGATGGGTTGCTTAAATAAATCATGTGAGGGTGTTTCATGGGCTTAGGTTGTTTCATCAAGCTAAAAGTGAGAGTTCCCAGAGATTTCTGAAGATCTCACAAGGCAGAGCACCAGAGGGTCGTAGTTTGAGCACAAGGAAGTTTCTGTGTGCTCCTCTGACCTTTTGTGGCGTCAGTATGGGGTCCTATGGGTGGATTCACCACTGTGCTGTGGGTAATTGCACTGTCTCACAGACCCACACGGGCCTCCCTCCTTCCTTACACGATCAGTCAGTGTCAGAGATGAATCACAGAATGTTAGGGGTTTGAAGTGACCTCTAGAGATCATCTAATCCAACCCCCCCCCCCACAATGTGCTCTTGCGGCCAAGAGGGCCAAAAGCATCCTGGGGTGGATCAGAAGGGGGATGGTTAGCAGCTCNCATTATTTTTTGCAGCTTGCTCCACCCAGGCTGCTATGCATTGGCACTGCTTAGAATTTTTCATCTCCCTGCTTTTCCAGGAGGGTTTCTGGGATTACTTCTCCCCCCCTCTTCCCATAGAACTTAACATGGAGCCACCTGTCAGCAAGTTTGCTGATGACACAAAGCTGGGTGGTGTCGCCGNTGTTCAAGACCTGCCTGGATGTGTTCCTGTGTGACTTGGTCTAGGTGATCCTGCTGTGTCAGGGGGGTTGGACTAGATGATCTTTCGAGGTCCCTTCCAATCCCTAACGATTCTATGATTCTATGATTCCATTGATAGGTATCTCTGTCTACTCCAGGCACTTGCCTGAAGTCACCACTGTAAGTTATTTATACAGTGATTAGTCAAACCTTCAGCTATTTAATGCAGCATTTAAATCACACATCCACCGCAGCTACTGGTCACATAAAACTTCACTGAGCAGCATCTATCACTGTTTCCCTCAACGTGTGCATGTATTTAATATTCTACAGACCACTCTTGCTGGTGTTTTCTGCTGAGCAAACAATAAATCCAGGGACTTCAAGAAGTGTTTTGTTGCGTTGCAGCAAGTGAGTGACTTCTAAAGGGAACACAGAATGTAAAATCTCATCTTGCAAAAAAGTTGCCCTGTTGTGTAAATCCTGTCTCTCCGATGCTCAAACAGACTCGGGCCTTAAGAGGAACTGTGTTTTCACAGCACGTGTAGCTAGGAAGGGCTCTTCCAACTTTGAAGACCTTTGAGTACTCAACCTTGCTGGGCTGGCTGCTGCTTTTGTGTCAGCTCAGGGGACAACATCTGCTTTGTACTAGGGGTTCAAATCAGTGCGTGCAAATGCTTGAATTCAGAGATAGTCAGAATTTAGTGTTTTAAAGTTGGCTCAGAAAGCCAAGTTCTTGAACTTATCAGAGGAAATGAAACTTGAGAGAAAGAAATGTGGGTTGAAAATGCAAAGCTGAAGTGCAATGAAATGAACTTAATTTTTGGAACAAGTAGTAATTAAAAGAAGTGAAGCAAGATTGTGTCAGCATCTGCAAGCGAAGTAGCAAGAAGATATTCCAGCCCTCAGAGCTGGGCTGAGCCTGAGCCAGCATAGGCGCTGCAGTGAAGCATCTGGGTGCCTAATCCCACCCCATGGTTAAGAGAAGCGGCTTGAATGAATCTCAAGGGGTTGTTCAGATCCCGAGTGCATGAAAATATTCCATGAGGATCTGTCCATGACTCCAGCTGGACCTGCTACTAGTGGCTGGGACCAGGGACAAGAAGCCTGGATTTGGGTATGTTGAGTGTCATAGAATCATAGAATCATTACAGACTGGAAGGGACCTCGAAAGATCATCTAGTCCGGTCCCCCTGCCACAGCAGGATCACCTAGACCAAGTCACACAGGAACACATCCAGACAGGTCTTGAACATCTCCAGAGAAGGAGACTCCACAACCAGCCTGGGCAGCCTGTTCCAGTGCTCCGTCACCCTCACCGGGAAGAAGTTCCTTCTCAGGTTGATGTGGAACCTCCTATGTTCCAGCTTACAACCATTGCCCCTCATCCTATCACTAGATGACACCGAGAACAGCCCAGCTCCATCCTCCTGACACCCACCCCTCAAATATTTGTAGACATTAATGAGGTCACCCCTCAGTCTCCTCTTCTCCAAGCTCAAGAGATCCAGCTCCCTCAGCCTCTCCTCGTAAGGGAGGTGCTCCACCTCCTTCATCATCTTTGTTGCCCTACGCTGGGCTGTCTCCAGCAGCTCCACATCCCTTTTGAACTCAGGAGCCCGAACTGGACACAATACTCCAGATGCACTTCTGCGTATGTGCAAAATGGATTGTCCTTTTCAGGCATGTAGAGCACTTGTGAGAGCTGTGCTCAGTTTGTGTGTCTTCAGCTTGGGATCTGGGCATCTCAGTTCAGGAAGGACAAAGAACTGCTGGAGGGGGTCCAGCACAGAGCCACAAAGATGATGAAGGGTGTAGAACACCTCCCTTATGAGGAAAGGCTGAGGGAGCTGGGTCTCTTTAGTCTGGAAAAAAGGAGACTGAGTGACCTCATTAATGTCTATAAATATGTGAAGGGTGAGTGTCAGGAGGATGGAGCCAGGCTCTGCTCAGTGTCAGCTAATGATAGGACAAGAGGCAATGGGTGTGAGCTGGAACATAGGAGGTTCCACAGAAATGTGAGAAGGAACTTCTTCACAGTGAGGGTGACAGAGCACTGGAACAGGCTGCCCAGTGGAGTTGTGTAGTCTCCTTCTCTGGAGATGTTTAAGACCCACCTGGATGTGTTCCTGTGTGACTTGGTCTAGGTCAGGGGTCCTGAAACCCCGGGGGTTGGGGGTTGGCTGCCCACCTGACCCTCACCAGGTCTAATAATGGTTTTTTTTTTTAGACTCCTGACTACTGCTCAGTGTAGTTCATTTAATGGATTCGCTGGAGGGAAAAGGAAACCAGCAGTGACTGAGTGCAGTGAAATGGTGTCTTAAACAGCTCTTGGATCCAGGCAAGATTTCCTTCACCCTCTTTGGAGCTGGTTGCTGTGTTGGTACTCCCCTTACCAGAGGTTTGTTAGACAGTGAGGTCTCGTCTTTGGCTAACAAGTGAGACTTTGCTCATTCTGGAGGCAAATATGCTAGTCACTCTTGTGGCAAATAAACTTTGGGCAGAGTTGGCTGCTGCCCTCGCCACAGCAAAGGCCTCTGTCTTAGTCAGTGTTGTAATTAGGTCGTTAATTAAACAACTCTGGATGTTTCCTCTCTCCATTTGCTAAAGTAGGGGTAGAGTCAGGCTTCTGTTTGGCTGAACCGCACTTGGTGGGCTGAGTAATAAAGACACAGGTGGTAGGGTAATGCAGGTGGTGCAGATTCCTCTGTGTCTTCTCATGCAGCTATGAGTATTTTACTCCAGGCCTTGTTATAAAATGAGGGCTTGACCTCTTTTTGACGATAGCTGAGAGCAGTGTGGCCCCTTCCCAGCATTATTTGTTCGAGCACAAGGAAAGGGGCAAATCTCCTTGGCTTCAGTGGACTCTCTCCAGGTGCGAGGGAGCTCCTGCTGTATTTAAAGTTCAGAGCGAAAGACTCTCTTTCCGTGCATTTCACTTTGCCCAATTCCATTCCCTTTTTCTGCAGCGATAAAACGCGATCGCTCTTTCATCTCGCCCCTCTCTCTTCCCAAGCAGGCTTTGTGAAAGTGGTGTTTGGGGGCAGTGAATCACAAAAGGGGAGCCTGCATTCATAAAATGCTTTATGCCTCCCTCTATCAATATTTCAACGTGCAACACAGGCACCAGCGTATAATTTTAATTATGCTGCGAATTTCCCCGTCGAGGAGGAGCGCTGCACTCTCACTCTGCAAGGCAGCCCAGCTCTGTGCCCGTGCCCGCCTTGCCAGTGGGAGCACCGCCGCATCCGGTGAGCCACATCTTTTGCTCATCTGAATGATGGGGCTGTGTGTGTCCCTGCCACAGGAGGAAGGGTCCTGCTGAGTCCGGCCTGGCTAGTCCTTTTCTTGCCGTTGGGTGAAGGGAGGTCTCGATGCCATCTGTGGATGAGTCCGTGGGAGCTGGCGTGCTGCCTGGAGCCCTCCGGCAGGCAGGAAGGGCGATCCGACGCGAGCAGAAGGTCGGAGGAGATAGGCTCTGACAGCGATTAGAGGCGAGGCAAGGCTTCCCAGCTACACGTTTTTTAAAGCTCTGCTTTCTGGGGCTGAGGTAGGTGCTAGGACTGCTTCTCCTCACAGGAGGAGAGGGAACGTGACGGAGGTGTGCCAGTGCTCTCCTGTTCTGGGGCATTTAAGAGACGGCTGCTCGCAGCTGAGCGGCGCTCGAGGAGTCAGGCCATGGCACACACGGAGACTGTGCTGACCCGCAGAGCTCCCTGGCAGAGTCCCTCCAGAACACCGGGAGCAGGTTTCTCACAGTACAGTGTTCACAGGTGCTCGAGCTGGGATAAAAACAATCCAGCACCAGACGCTTGAGGAGAAGGTTCCCTCGTGGTGGTGCTGTTCCGTCGCTGACAATTAGAAAGAGCATTAAGTGTTGCTGTGCCTCAGCTGGTGCGGGGCGTTGGTGTGGCGAGGGCGCTGGGCGAGGCGGTCAGTGGTGTGATTCAGGATGACAGCTTCTGTGGTCAGATCCCGAAGACAGTGAAGAGGTGGGGAGAGGGAGCAGCGCCCGTGACATACACAAATGCTAACTGGAGGGGAAGGAGGCACTGGTTCCTTGTTGGCGCATACAAATGTAAACGTGCCGGTTTATGGAGCTTCCCGAAGCTTGGCCGCTCGCTGCCTGGAGAAGCAGTTTTAAAGCTTTCAGAGGGTGGTGATCAATGGTGCCAGGTCCAGCTGGAGAGCTGTGACTAGTGGTGTCCCTCAGGGATCGGTGCTGGGACCGGTCTTGTTCAACATCTTCATCAATGACATTGATGAGGGCACAGAGTGTCTGCTCAGCAAGTTTGCCGACGACACCAAGCTAGGAGGTTTGGCTGATATGGCTGAGGGCTGTGCTGCCATCCAGAGAGACCTGGACAGGCTGGAGGGCTGGGCACAGAGAAACCAGATGAAGCTTAACAAGGACAAGTGCAGAGTCCTGCATCTGGGGAGGAATAACAAATTCCACCAGTACAGGCTGGGAGGTGATCTACTGGAAAGCAGTCCTGTGGAGAGGGACCTGGGGGTCCTGGTGGACAACAGGTTAACCATGGCACAGCAATGTGCCCTGGTGGCCAAGAAGGCCAATGGGATCCTGGGGTGTATTAGGAGGANTGGACTCGATGATCTCTTGGGTCCCTTCCAACCCCTAACATCCTATGATCCTATGAAAGCACACGTCCAAATGAAGGCACTGCGTGTTGGACACATCGCTCTTGGTTTGCAAAGTCAGCATTTTTCCAACAGCCTATCTTTAACAGTAAAGACCTTAAAAAACCAAAGCCAGCCATATAGAATCATAGAATCTCCAGGGACTGGAAGGGACCTCAAAAGATCATCCAGTCCAATCCCCCTGCCACAGCAGGATCACTTCACTGAGAGAAGTTATGGAATCATAGAATCACTCAGGGTTGGAAGGGACCACAGGATCATCCACTTCCAACTCCTCTACCATGGGCAGGGACACCCCACCCTAGATCAGGCTGGACAGAGCCTCATCCAGCCTGGTCTTAAACACCTCGAGGGATGGGGCCTCCACCTCACTGGGCAACCCATTCCAGGCTCTCACCACTGTCACAGTGAAGAACTTCCTCCTCACATCCAGTCTAAATCTACCCATCACCAGCTTTGCTTCTTTCCCCCTAGTCCTGTCACTACCTGACATCCTAAAAAGCCCCTCCCCAGCCTTTTTGTAGGCCCCCTTCAGACACTTGAAGGCCACAATAAGGTCACCTGGGAGCCTCCTCTTCTCCAGACTGAACAGTCCCAGCTCTCTCAGTCTGGCCTCGCAGGAGAGGTGCTCCAGCCCTCTGATCATCCTCGTGGCCCTCCTCTGCACTCGCTCCAGCATGTCCACATCCTTCTTGTAATGAGGGCTCCAGAACTGGATGCAGTATGTACAAATATTTGTGTGTTGCTGGTATCAAGGTTCATGAGAGAGTTTGGAGACCACCCACTTCACAGACCCAAAAGTTATTTAACGAATGAATCGCTTCTTCTGTCCTGCCTGAGCACAGCAGTTTGGGATCCTATAATGAAGGGCTACCATTGCAAACTGAAATGGGGAGTGTGGGATGTGTTGTTCTTCACCCACCATCTTAATACAGCATTTCCTCTGTGAGGGAAGGTGTGGAAAGTAAAGTTAAAGCTGTGATCTCTGTTTTTCCCTCTCCCAAGGGCTGGTGTCTCCCTTTTACTTAGAGCTGCACCAGACCCACGGAGAGGAGCTCTCGGGTGCTGTTATCCATGAGCTAATGGGTATTTCCTACCTTGTGTGTCTGCTTTTTAAGGTACGTACAGCGCTTAAGCGATGCTAGGACAAGAATAGTTACTATTTTGAAGCATCTTTCCTAGGACCTCCTTGATGTTTCTCTGAAAAGAACAATCCAGGGACCCCAACTGCACAGAAGTGAATCCAATGTCTGTAGTGACACAAGATGGGGAGGTACGTGCAAGGCAGAGGGCCCTGGAAGAAGGGTGATTTGCAGAAAGACTGTAATGGGTCAACAGGCAAGTTTTTGTCTGCAAGCCTTGAGAGGGCCACGTGAGCTGGGAGCTTTTTGGAAGATGAACTGTTGGAGAGCAGCGTAGTAGAAAGGGACCTGGGGGTCCTGGTGGACAGCAGGATGACCATGAGCCAGCACTGTGCTGTTGTGGCCAAGAAGGCCAACAGCATCCTGGGGTGGGTTAGAGTGGGGGTGGTTAGCAGATCGAGAGAGGTTCTCCTCCCACTCTACTCTGCCCTGGTGAGACCGCACCTGGAACATTATGAACGTGGCCTGTAGATGCAGCTGGCAAGGCCAGGCTCCGTGGAGTGAGACTGTATCTGAACCCTGAACAACAGGACTGTTGGGGAGCAGGCAGCGGGCAAAAATAAGAACAAGAGCGAGCCTCCGCTCTCCAAACACACCTGGGCGCATCCCTGTGCAGTACAGAAGTAAACAGGAGGGACCTAGTTACGTGCTCGTGGGTTTGCTGACCTTGGGTCCTGTTTGGACGCGCTCCATCCCAGAGTTGTTTTGCATTGCACGAGGGAGTCTTTTGTCTAAAGGGCATCGCTGCTACAGCGAAGCGGGGCGCGTCCCTGCCCCTGCTTTCTCCAGTGGATATCACATTTCATTACCCTGATGAGCCTGAGCCCGTTCTCCCGCTCGTGTTAATTTGCCCACAAGCCAGCCTGTGTCACGTCCGCAAGAAGCTCGTGACATTTTCTAGCCTCCCCCATCCCTCCTGGTTTTGAAATCTCAAATTACAGTCACAGCCTTGTCCCTTTTTTCTACTTATTGCTTCTGAAGCGGGGGGGAGAGGGAGCGGAGAGGCCGAGACACCCCTTTCCTGACCGAGCCCACGCGGTCCGCCCCAAGCTGGGCAAGCGTGGGAGGGGTTTGCCTCTTGGGGCTGTGTGTGTGCCCAGTCTGCTTGGGGTGCTGCAGGGCCTCGTGGTGGGGGTGGAACAGAGCAGGGTGCCTTTGTATGACCTTGGCCTCTGCTCATCAGGGAAACGCGTGGTGGCAAGTGGGGTGGCTGTTTTGGCTTTGTCCCTCTCTTTGGGCTGCTGTGGGTGGGGAATTGGAACGCTCTTGTGCATCCGATGCCTTCACCAACGCTGCTTTATTTCCCTGAAGCACGGGTGCACTGCAAGGGAGAGGATTGTCTAATGCTGGAGCAAGGAAGGCTTCCAACTCGGGGTCCGAATGCTGCGTTTCACGGTGCCCTGCAGGCAAGGCATAGAGGAAGGATTTAAAATTAGATGCATGGGGGCAGGTGAGAAGTAAACTATTTGTGTTCCCAGTGTGGTGCTGCTCCTTCTCCCCATCTTCAGCTTGATCTTTATCTTTGGATTGCATTGGTAGTAGTGGAGCGCCGGAGCTCCAGCTGTTGCTAGGGAGCAACAAGATGTTGATACCCAAGCATGGAGCGGGGTGGACTCCTGCGTGTGCAGCTAACAATATGAATGCATGATTTTGGTTTTTTTAGCTTTAAATAATGAAACGCCTACTTTAAGTAATGACACCTTGAAATTGTGTTACTTTTGGTGTTCTAGAAGCCCTGAAGTTCAGACACTGTGAAATCAGCGGTGCTCGTATCAGCCTAACCTTAAGGACAGGTATAATTTCTCAAGAAGATGAACAAGCACTGACAGAACAGAGCAAATTAGCTGCTGATTATTGGTACAGTGAAGAGAGATGAAGATGCCCTCTTTCAAACTACTTCTCCGGTGATTACGTCCCTTATCCAACCATCCCAGGAAGGCAATTCAACGCTCTCCAAGGCTTCGCCACTCCTCATGCTCTCAACCAGTTATTAAGCCTTTTGGGTAACTGCTGTTCTCCGTGTTCAGGTTTCTGAGAGGAAAGGTTAAGACTTTGTACCGAGGGCACAAGAGCCTTGGCCACGTGTGGACGAGAGTTACTTGCACGTGGAGTAACTGGTGACTGACTGAAAGGGAGTTTCACCCTTTGTGTTTGAAGGAGCCTTGGAATGGATTTGGCTGTAACTCAGAGCTGTTGCTGGAGAGCACTTTGGCAGAAGGAAAGAGGCTCCAACTAAGAATCAGTGGTGCGTTGATTCAAAGACGAGGGGAGGGACAGGGATTGGAGTAAGTGGATCTTACAGTAAATGGGTCAGAGACATCAGGAGACAGAAACTAAAGCAGAAGATAATGACAGGTAAGAGGAACCACTAATGAAACCTGAGGTCCTGAACTTTTACAACGTGGTGAAGAAGCTCTAGGAGCTTCACTCAGGAATAAATAACCAGGATAGGTAAGAAATGACCTGTGTTGTGTGGCTAGGTGGGACAGGGTGATGGCCTAGGTGGCCAAGGATATTGAGATAGCACGGGTATAGCACACATGTCTTTGCTTAGGTGCATTTTATAAGCAAAATCCTTGTTTTTGCCAAGAAAAGGAAAGGACTCGGGCAAGCTGGGTGACACCTTGGACGCTCACTATGCACGAAGACTCCTCCTGCTACCCCTTGCTTGGCTTGTTTCACACCTAGGGGCAGGTGCATAGCACCACGTAGCCTGTGGCTGTCGGTTCCAGTTCATATTAAATATTCCACTTAAAAGAAAGGTGGTAGGAAGCTTTCAGAAGCTGTTAGGGAGAAAGGGATAACTAAGGGAGGATGTTTGGAATGTCCTGACTGAGACCGCCTTCTGAGGTGTCTGCCTCTCCTTCTAGGTCCTTGCCATCCCTAGCTTTACAAGATGCTTGACATCTGGGGACGTCAGCGTCATGGGACAAGTAAGACGTACCCCAGCAGATGATCCAGACCGTCTCCAGGCGCTCCTTGTCTGGCCAGAAGCTGCTGTGGTGAGTGATTTCTAGTCCAAAGAGAAATTTCTTCTCCCAGCATCCCTCCGTGACATTTTTCTTTGCCCTGAGAGGATTCCTCCCCGAGAGTGGAGCCACGCTTGAAGAAGTGCTTCTTAACTCAGTACTGCTCAGCTTTGCTTAAAACAAACGAACTTGATTTAGTAGGGCTGTAGCAGAGCCAGGTATCTGTGTTATTTAAGAGTATTGGCACTTTGAAGGCCAGGCGCTAAGAGCGCTTCGTTTTTATTTCAGCTGTTAATTGCAAATCAGCTGGCTCGTCCTGTTCCGTGCGTTACTGCTCCTTCTCGGCTCCCCATCCCTCTGCAATAGGGTAACAGCTGCCGATGCAACAGCCCCTGCGCAACGTGCTAGTAAAAATGCGGCACGCGGCCAGGCTTTCACTTGTGGTTTATTGGTTTAATTAACCAGGGCCTTGCAAATACGTCTTTGTGAGGCAGAAATGAGAGAATCTAATGTTTCTGGGGCTGGATCCTTACATCATCTTTAGGCACCTGCTGAAGGCACCAAGGTAAAAACTTGGCTCCTCTGATTAACCTTGACTGAATTCAATAAAACCTTGGAGTCACATTATTGCTGACCTTGTGTTTTGCTACCCTCTCATCTTTCTATTTGTCTTTTCTTCCTGCCTTTGCGATACCAGTCAGAAGTGTTTGGTAAAAAAAAAGTTCTCCTTCTGTCTCATGGGAGAGCTCCTCTACTTGCTGAGATGTTTAAGTTTTGTTTTTCTTTTCACGGTAATTCTTGTTTGTGTCTTTCCCGCCTTCACACACACGCACGCACACATTTGCACGAGAAGAGCCGCTTCAGCGTTGATGTAGTTTTTTTAACGTAGTTTCTGTGGTGATGTGCCGACTGCTGCCGGCCATCGTGATCGTTTGGCATCTGTTCGTGCAAAAAGAACGGAGAGAAATTCTTTCTCTGTGCCCTGGCAGGAGACCATCATGGCAGTGTGCATGAGAAGAGCAGTGTTGAAGCTGGGATGCCCACAATGAAAAATCCAGGTGCTGCCTGGGTTTATTTTGGGTTATTTGCTGTTATTTCGTTTCTTTCTTTCCTTTCCCACTCCCTGCCCAGGTTCCTGGTGGTTGATGTCCTCTCCTGATTTCAGCCTGTGCTCGTAAAGGTGTGATTATTATTTGGGGTGGGGAACAAAACAGATTATTTGAGCATTCATAGCCATCTGTAAAGTCTCTGTAATCTGCTTAAACTCCAGGGTACTTGGGACGGTAGGACCAGATCATAGAATCATTAGGGATTGGAAGGGACCTCGAAAGATCATCTAGTCCAATCCCCCTGCGACAGCGGGATCACCTAGACCAAGTCCACCATAGAAGGGAGTGGCAGGGATTCTTTCTTATGACTTTCCAATGATCTTGAAGGCACTGGTTGTGTTTTGAAATGGAGAACATTGATTTTAATCTTAATTGACAGTTTTCCCTTGCTAAAGTCTGTCCAAATCAAGCCTATGGCAGATCACGTTCCCATGGGATATAGGAAGCATGTTGTTACTTTCTGGAAGTATGTGGTCAGGTAAGTAAATAGTTTATTAGGATTTACCTTCCCACAGTGACACTGGAGTTTGAAATTTCTATGTGTGAAAATCGGATTTACGAGGGATTTTGCTGCAGAAGAGTGGGGTTCAGTTTGGGGCTTCCACAAGCTAAATGCTTGCAAAATACCCCAAACAGGTATGGCCCTTGGTGGACTGGTAGTTTACCCTCACCGGGTGAAGGTGCTTGTGAGCTAAGTGAGAGACCAAATAGACTGAGGGGTGTCTCCAGAGTTTATGAGTAGTCCCGCATCTGTGGTGGCTGCCTTTGTCTTCCTTGTTGTTCTTGTGGAACTCCAGTGTTGTGACTCTGTGAGTCATGGGCAATTGAAATAAGATCATCATCTGCTTCACGGGTGATGAAAGGCAGACAGACTGCAGCTAGGTGAACCACATCATCCTCTGTCCCCTGTCACCTCCTGTAACTGCGCTGCCATCACCCAAGGAGCTGCAGTTAGTTCATCTGCCCGCTGACAGTGACAGAGCCAAGTACAGGAGAAGGACAGTAAATTTGTTTTGCTGGAATTTGTAGCTGTCTAAAGCACATATTTTGTATTTCTTCTTTGGTTCTGCTGTTTCCACTACCTGATGTGGCTGTGTGATTCACCAGTACAGCCATCTGTGTGATAGAGGTTTGGCTAGAAGGTCCTTGCTTTTCGATGTACATAGGTGGGACTGGTAGGACCATGCTGTTGGCTTTGCCACTGCTGTATTTGACTACAGTCTGAGAAAATGTTGAGTCCAGAAGGGTCCAGGGATTTTGAGTTGTTCTGAGCACAGGCACTGGAGCCTAGGCTGGCCGCAGTCCGTGACCTGGCCTTGCGTGGAGAGCAATCTCTGAGACTGCACTGGAAACACACTTCCAGGTGCCTGCAAGTATGAAATTAAGTCAGTGCATTGCTGTGGCTTTTATTCACTCTGGAGCATGGAATCATAGAATCACAGAATCATCACGGCTGGAAAGGACCTCCAGGGTCATCGAGTCCAACCTTTTCTCCTAGTGTCTAACCGCTAGACCATATCCCTAAGCGCCATGTCCACTCATTCCTTGAACACCTCCAGGGATGGTGACATCGCCACCTCCCTGGTTAGTCCATTCCAGCACCTAACCACCATCTCAGTAAAGAATTTCCTTCTAACATCCAATCTAAACCTTCCCGACGCAACTTGAGGCCATTTCCCCTTGTCCCATCATCACTAATTGGACCAACACCAGCCTTGCTACAACCTCCTTTAAGGTAGTTGTAGAGGGCAATAGGTCCCCTCTGGGTCTTGTCTTCTCCAGACTGAACAACCCTACAGCCTCTCAGCCTCTCCTCATGGGGCATGTCCTCCAGCCCCTTCACCAACTTGGTTGCGCCCTTCTTTAGATTCATGTTGAGAAACGAACTGTCCTGTTTACTGTCTGCTGCAATTTAAGATGCTGATTGGAAGGGCGAGGTCCTTGAACACGATAGTTGCTGGCTACCCAAAAAGTTCTGTCTTTGCTTGCATAATGTTTGTGCACTGTGAATCAGTCTCAGTTGGGTTCACAGTCCAGGGGATTTGGGTAGGACCATCTCATCTGGAAGCAGGTTTCATCTCTTGACTAACACTCTGCTGACCCATCAGACATGTGAGAGGTTCCGGCCATTTCTCAGGCTGTGGGAAAGGGGTGCTTCTCTGATGGGATGGTTTGTCTTTCTTTGGGGGTGGGTTTAGTCTATATCAGTAGAATTTTCAACCTGCGGGTCAAGAGGAAGTCTATGTCTGTTTTTAGAAACGCAGACAAACCATTACATTAATTTGTCTTTGCTTTAATGAAAGTGCTCCTTTCCTTTAGAGCGTGATAATGACACTGGATTAATGTATCCAGGAGCACCATTGTGAGTGGCAGCTGGAGAATGAGAACTTGATGGGATGTAAAATGAAAGAAAAATGTTTGCAATCAGGTTTGTTCTTCGCTCTCCTCCTACCGCCGCTACCTGAGATGTTCAACACATAATTCCACGATTATGTGGTGCTTTTTTAAAGAAAGGCATTGTGAGTCTTCTGTAAGAAACTCTCAAGATGCTATTTTCATGCAAATAGCTTTGTGTGCTAAATTGAGGAAGTTAAGAACCACAGAAAATAAAGGAAATGTGGGCAGAATGCATTCGAAATGGAAAAGTTTCCTGGGAGTTGACAACAGCTCTTTACAAAATCCATTGCCCGAACCTTTCAGCAGCTTTTCTTTGTGGGTGGGGGTGGGGGAAACAACAACTTGCCGAGCTGAAAAGGTTGTGTGTGGTGGTTGTGCTGAGGAACAGCTCTCCAGGGGAGAGAGAAAGCAGCCGAGCAGTTTGTCTTTCTGGCTTTGATGACCATCCAGACGGCCACAAAACGCCCCAATTTTTTCTTCTTCTGGTTCCTGAGCTTAAAGTAAGAGAATACCCAGTTTGCTCCGTGGCTCTGCCCTCGGGGTCCTCTGCCACCTCCTGACACGTCCTCACACCTACACCTTTCCTTCGGTGGCAACGAAAGCAGCTAAACTTGGATTTCCCTGTGGAAGGATCTTTATCACTCACACGGGCTTATAGAGAAGATAAGTGTCTGAGCCTTGAGTCTGGAGGGCAAAAGCAGCCTGGAAAGCATCCTCTCAGAATCAAGTGCCGTATGAACAAAGCAGGTGACTTTTCCACAACACAAAGATGAGAACTTTCTACTTCACTGCTGCGGATGATTAACGAAAACAATTGCATTCTGACAGCACGCGTTGGCATTTCTACAACGAAGAAGAAATGAGGAGCAGGTTCTGGGAGGCTTGCCATTCATGATAATGGGTTTCCCCAAAAGGCAGCCTTTTCAAAAGTCTGCTTCTTATTTTTATATATATATATATATGTGTGTGTGTAACGTTGCCTAGGACAGGAGCTGCTGTCACAAGGAACAACGAGCAGGTCAGAGGAATTCCGGGGTGATCTGGGCAACAAGAATGGCCCCCCCCACACACACTAAGGAGCCCTCTTGAAGGCAGACAAGGAGAATGCCTGGGAGCACAAAGAGGTGGGGGAAACCAGGCTAATGCTGATAAATGAATATTTGACGTTTAAGTTCAACTTTCATTTGCTTGCAAATGAGAACTATTGTGTCAACACTGCAGGAGACGGGTCATGCATATTATTTTGGTCTAGTTATTTTTTCCCCAAAAAGGTTAATTAATCTTTGATTAAAAAAAATCTAAAAACCAAAAGAGAGAAGCGTTGGCTTCAAACGACAGGCAAACACCCAGACGTGGTGCCTCTCTGGCAGCACTCATCGCGCAGCAGCAGCACGGCCCCGCTCAAGCGCCTGGCCTGAGTGCTTGGGTAACGTGGCACTAAAGGAAGAGCTTTCCAGACAGGTGGAAAATCTATTGCAGGTGGCCATTTTCTTGTCAGAATTTTTTGCTGCTTGAGGCTGAAAATGGGATGTTTACAGCTGCATCTTTTTATAGGCACCGTGTGATGGGTAATTTTATGTGAAAAATCTATTTAATCCTCTGGAAGAAGCAAACTTAGGTGAGACTCATTCTCCTGCGGATTCTTGGCATCCCATAAAGCACCCGTTGCACTTCTCCAAAATATTAGCTGTGAAACTTGTGCCTTGTTAAAGTTACCGTCAGCAGATGTAATAACCGGGTTATTTAAGCATACATTGCCACGTAACGTTCATCTTGGGACACTTGGGTTTTGACTGCGTTGTGCCGTGTTTTGCCTGGCAATCACATGGTACCTGCTGGGGTGGGAAACACAAGCCCTTCTTTAAATAATGCAGCCCTTCCCTGCTGTGTCTCTGCCCTGGTTCAAAGACAGTCCCCTTTTAAATTTGAATCACAGCTTTTATCACTGCTCACGGGCAAAAGATACCCATACAAAAAAATAAGCCCCACAAGTGACAGTGCCTTGGGATGGAGAAGTTCAACACTGGATGGAATTGCTCCTTCTGCACTGGTGAGACCACATCTGGAGTACTGTGTCCAGTTCTGGGCCCCTCAGTTCAAGAGGGATGTAGTGCTGCTGGAGAGGGTCCAGCGTAGGGCAACGAGGATGATGAAGGAAGTGGAGCACCTCCCTGATGAGGAGAGGCTGAGGGAGCTGGGTCTCTTGAGCTTAGAGAAGAGGAGACTGAGGGGTGACATCATTAATGTCTACAAATATGTGAGGGGTGGGTATCAGGAGGATGGAGCCAGGCTCTTCTCAGTGTCATCTAGTGATAGGTCGTCGAGGGGCAGTGGGTGTAAGCTGGAACATAGGAGGTTCCACATCCATATCAGAAGGAACTTCTTCCCGGTGAGGGTGACGGAGCGCTGGAACAGGCTGCCCGGGGAGGTTGTGGAATCTCCTTCACTGGAGATGTTTAAGACCTGCCTGGATGTGTTGCTGCTGTGTCAGGGGGATTGGACTGGATGATCTTTCGAGGTCCCTTCCAATCCCTAATGATTCTATGATTCTTCACTGCTCTTGCTGTTTTTAATCAATTCTTCGTCACGTTGTGTGCTGATTAGGACGGGGTGTCCCAGGGAGGTTGTGAGTCACTGCACTGGCAGACATCTACACCTCTGCTGAGCCAGGGCATGTGGAACCAAGCTCCTGGTGAATCTGTGCTGGAGCAGAGCAGAGAGCAAGTGGTTTTGGTGCTCAGTCAGGTGGCTTTCCACAGACATCTCTCCGTGAGTGTTTCTACCCTTGCAAGGTACGCTTTGGCTTTATCTGTCACCTGTCAATGCTTCTGAAACCCTAAATGGGCGCGATGCAGTAGCTGAAAGGTGGGTGTGTTATAAAAGGCATTGAGAGATCTGAGCTGATGCTTTCTCAAAACCTGTGTTGTCAGTCCTGTTGTTTATCAGAGCAGAGTCACAGTGGTTGTGCAAAATGCTGCAGTGGGAGGGTCCCCAATGACTGGGCCAGAATCATAGAAAGTGTTGGGCTGGAAGGGACCTTAAAAGATCATCTTGTCCAACCCCTCTGTAGTGAGCAGGGACATCTGATAGCCCCATCTAGCCTGACCTTTAATATCTCCAGGGATGGAGTGTCTATCACCTACCTGGGCAACCATTTCCAGTGATCTGCCACCCTCATTGTAGAGAAATTTTTCTTCTAACATCCCATCTAAGTCAGCCCTACTCTGGTTTAAAATCATCACCCGTTACCCTGTCAAGGAGGGAAAGAACTGAGGAGCAAGCATCAAGCTTGGGCTATGACGAGCGCATGGCTTGGGTCTGGGCTAGTGTTGGCGCCGAGTACTCTTTGTTGGCTTTTCCAGGGCATTTGGAGGTGGTTGTCTGACAGCAATGCTTTGGCACAGGAGCCTAGAGGGAGATTTAAGCCGTATCAGCCTGGCCCTTAATTTCCCTGAGTGCTATCTGGTGTAGAGCTTGCTTGGCCTTTTGGGCCTGGACTGCATTAATCTTGGCTTCTTAGAGGGCACTTCATTACTTAAGGAGGCTAATGTCAATCTGCTGGTGCATTGACATCAAAGGGAAGAGACTAATGTTAGCTCTTTGTTCTCCTCTGACTTCTGTTCATGGGAACATCCAAACAGTTGGTCTTTTCCAAAGTGGAAAGAGGAGAGTGCATCCCTCCCCTCTTTGAGGGACAAGCTCCTTGGACAACCCATGGCAGCAGCAGCTGTGGGAATCCACTTCAGTCTGTGCCTGCAGTGAGGACACACAGCAATCTGGTCTGGTGAGTAATGTCCCTGCTTGTGGCAGGTGGGTTGGGCTGGATGACCTTTGGGGTTCCCTTCCAACCTAACACATTCTGTGTCTCTGTGATATGTGCTCACGTTAGACATGTTCTTGCCATCATCCTTTCTTCTCTGACACCTCTGCAAAGCCAGCACAGGGCAGAGGGCTCATTTCTAACTCTGAATCACTAGTTATTCTCTGGAGTCTCCTATAAGCCTAAATTTTGTTTACAAAGCTGGTGAAAACAATTCAATTATTTAGGGTAAGTCATGGAGAGATGCTGTTTGTTTTGCTCAGCGTGTTCTGCCCTGGCCCTTGGTCTTTACTGCTTTTTCTTGGTCGGTCTGGCTGGCACTTTGTACCTCTAGTGCTTCCTGAGCTGCTTTTCTGTGAGAAGGGAAATGCAAGAAAATCACCCCGTACCAGCCAGGGCTGCGAGACATTTTCAGCCTTTGACTAAGCTGTGTGGGAATGTCTCCTCCTTTTTTTAACTCTTCCATGTTTCCTGTCTGCACAAGCAAAGCCAGGCCGGGCAAACGCTGATCACTCAGACAGAACGCACAGCGTTGTGCTGCGCGCCGCGGGGGAGAAGGGGGCAGTTCACTCAGCGTTGGAGTGGGTTGAGACGGGGTGGGAGCAGAGTCGCCTCTGGCGTGGCATTTTCTCAGGAGCCTGGTGCAGAATTTTTATGCCTGCGTCCCACGTGCCTGCACAGGTACTTATCCACTACGTAACGGGGTGATTTGCATCGGTACAGATCTAGCACAAATCCAGCTCAAGGTCACAGTTTTTCTCATTTCTTGTCTGCAGCTTATTTGCTGCTGCTTGGAGCACCTCCCTTACGAGGAGAGGCTGAGGGAGCTGGGTCTCTGTAGCTTGGAAAAAAGGAGACGGAGGGGTGACCTCATTAATGTCTGTAAATATGTGAAGGGTGGGTGTCAGGATGGTGGAGCCAGGCTCTTCTCAATGTCTTCTAGTAATAGGATGAGGGGCAGTGGGTGTGAGCTGGAGCATAGGAGGTTCCACATCAATCTGAGAAGGAACTTCATCCCGGTGAGTGTGACGGAGCACTGGAACAGGCTGTCCAGGGGGGTTGTGTACTCTCCTTCACTGGAGATGTTTAAGACCTGGTTGGATGTGTTCCTGTGTGACTTGTTCTAGGTGATCCTGCTGTGGCAGGGGGATTGGACTGGATGATCTTTCGAGGTCCCTTCCAATCCCTAATTGATTCTATGATTCTCTCCATGCCTTGTGCTTGCTCTGGGACTGGTGATCCATGTTGTGGACTCTCCTGTCTCTTACTTCAGGTCCTGTTTTGCCATCTTCTGTCTGCAGGGATTTTTTCTGTGAGCTGTAATGTGCTCGTACATTTCCTTGGTGCTGTGTAAATAACATTTCATTTTGTTACTTTTAAATTGTGCATGTTTAAAGTTTTGGGGTTCCCCTCTTTTCCCAGGAGTCTAATAAATGTAAAGATTTTATGCTTTGAAGGGACTCACCAAAGGTCTTTTTTGTACCTCTCAATGATATTCCATATTTAATAGAGTGGATTACTTAAGAAACCAGCTGGGTTGCTACTCCTTTTAGCCTGACCTTGATGCCCAGATGATGTCAGATTGTTTGAAGCCTCATAGAGACTTCATGGGTTGCTTACTTACCTCTTTAGATTTTGAGTCCAGGTCAAAGCTAAAGGTTTATCTGCTGCCTCTGAGGCACTCTGGAGAGAGGAGTTTGCAGCTCTGCCATGGAAACATGCTTCTCTGGGAGCTGTAGTTTTCCTTGTGTGTTGGGAAGAAGCCTTCCACAGAAAGTGTTCCTGCTGCGTAATGAAATCCAGTTGGGTTTTTCTTTGTTGAAAAATAAGGGAAAGTGGCTTTGGGTGGGCAGGGAGAGCTAGGTGAGCCCTTTGTGAAGGAAATAATGGAATCATAGAATCATCAGGGATTGCAAGGGACCTTGAAAAATCATCTAGTCCAATCCCCCTGACACAGCAGGATCACCTAGACCAAGTCACACAGGAACACATCCGGGTGGGCCTTAAACATCTCCAGTGAAGGAGACTCCACAACCCCCCCGGGCAGCCCGTTCCAGTGCTCTGTGACCCTCACCGTGAAGAAGTTCCTTCTCATATTGATGTGGAACTTCCTATGTTCCAGCTTACAACCATTGCCCCTTGGCCTCTCACTAGATGACACTGAGCAGAGCCTGGCTCCATCCTCCTGACACCCACCCTTCACATATTTGTAGACATTAATGAGGTCACCCCTCAGTCTCCTTTTTTCCAAGCTAAAGAAACCCAGCTCCCTCAGTCTCTCATCATAAGGATAGCGCTCCACTTCCTTCATCATCCTGGTTGCTCTGCGCTGGACTCCTGATCCCCATGTCTTAGCAAAGATCATGGAGAGTGGTTTAGCGATGACTTTTCTCCATCTCCCTTAGCACGCTTGGGTGCATCCCATCTGGGCCCATGGATTTGTGTACATCCCGTTTGCTCAACTTATCTCTAACCCAGTCCTCCTCAACCAAGGCAAGTTCATATTTTGCCTCAACTTCCTCTGGGGCCTCAGTAGTCTGGGGCTTAAGATCAAGACAGCCTCACAGAAGTACAGACAGAGGCAAAGAAGGTGTTCAGTATCTCTGTTTTCTCTTTATCCTCTGTCTCCAGGGCACCCACCTCATTCAGCAGGGGGCCTACATTGCTTCTAGTTTTAGTTTTACCTGCAGTGTTTTTGAAGAAGCCCTTGGCCTCTCTTGCAAGGTTTAATTCCAAGGAGGCCTTGGCTTTTCTAGTTGCATCTCTGCATTGTCTCACCAGAGCCTTCTAATCACCCCAAGTGGCCATCCCCTCCTTCCATGACCTATAGACTTTCTTTTTCCTCTTTAGTTTCCCCAGCAGCTCCCTGTTTCACCACACAGGTCTTCTGACTCTCTTCCTTGACTTCCTTCCTGTTGGAATGCTCTTGTGTTGCGCTTCAAAGAAGTGGCCTTAGAATGCTAACCAGCTGTCTTAGGGCCCTTTACCTGCCAGTACCCTGTCCCATGTGATTTCCCCCAGCAATTTCTTGAAAAGCCCAAAGTTGACCCTCCTGAAGTCCAGGGCTGTGGTTCTGGTAGCTATTCTGTTCCTACCACACGAGACTCCACCATCTCATGGTCTCTGTACCCAAGGCTGCCCTCAACCTTCACTCCTTCAGCCAGACCCTCCTTGTTGGTGAGGACAAGATCCAGCAGCGCTCCTCTCCTAGTGGGCTCCTCTACTGTTTGCATCAGGAAATTGTCACCGATGCACTGGAGGAACCTCCTGGAATGTGGTGGCTGGCTGAGTAGGTCTTCCAGCAAATATCAGGGTAGTTAAAATCCCCCATGAGAACCAGGGCCTGTAGCTGTGAGGCTGCTGTCAGCTGCCTGTAGAAGACCTGATCTGATGGCCTTGTAACAGAAACCCACAACAGTGTCACCCACGCCAGCCTGCCCCTTGATCCACACACACAAACCCTCAACACTCTCTTCATCCACCCCTGGACAGAACTCAACACATTCCAGTTGCTCTTTCACATAAAGAGCTACTGTGCCATCTCACCTTGCTGACCTGTCTCTCCTGAACAGGACATAGCTGTCCATGGCCACGTTCCAGTCATGTGAGCTGTCCCACCAGGTCTCTGTAATTGCCACCAGATCATAATCACCTGGCTGGACACAGATTTCTAACTCCTCCTGCTCATTCCCCATGCTGCATGCATTGGTGCGCAGGCATTTCAGGGAGCGAGCTGAGCGCTCCGATCTCACCCCAGGACAACGAGAGGCCACCTGGTTTTGTGTGTTCCTCTAGGCTGTTGCTGCTGTTTTTGTTGTCCATATGCCTTATTTCATGTGTTGGTTTTTCTTACTCCCTCTAGGTGAAGTGTTTTGGTGATGATCACAGTTTGCACATGCTCCCACTTGGAATTATTTGCAAGACAGTGTTGATTCCAGTAGATCCTAAAGCACTGTAGGCTTCTGGTATCCAAAACCTGGAATTACAGAGGTGAAGAATTTCGCAAGGACTTGCCAATTGTGTGCTCTCTGATTTAGAGGAGTCACTTATTTTGGAATGGCATTTGTATCATGAGTGTCCCCTTCAGACTTCATTTGACAAACGTTCTGTAACATTCGTGTAAAATCCAGTTTCAGCAAATGTTCCTTCTGGAAACTTCAGCTGCCAAACTGTGCAGAGAAGCTGAGCACAGAGTATGTTCTGGAGCTGAGAATTCGTGACGGTTGCTAGTAGACACTTGTGGAAAGCTGCCTTCAGAGATTACACCAAGGAATCTAAATCTCTTTACACAGCCCCAAGACTCACCACCTTCCCACTTTTCTAACTAGTGGCCTGCTTTTCCCCACCAACCTCAGCTTAGTCACTTCCTTCGCCTCCCTTCACGACACCTTTCACATCTCACCTTCAGGGCTTTCTCACCAGCAGAAATTCCTGCAGGTGGAGCTGGAACAACGTCCTGCTGCTGGAATAAGTCATGAGGCATCAGTTTTCACTGAGTAATTTCTTCCCTGTGGTTCCTGGTTCTCACATTTGCTCTTGATGCACCTGTATGTGCAGCTGCCCAGGCAGAGCATCCTGTGTGCCCAGCGTCCATCCAGTCTGCAGGCGGTCTGAGTGGTGCGTGGCCAGCCTGTCCTTCAGCCCTTGCTAAATCCTGGTGGTTTGACCACCTCTGGGTCATGGAGCTGGAATACCAAAGGAAATGGTGCAGCAGTTGAGTTAATTTTCTTTATAATAGGTGTCCTGATTTAATTCTGTCAAGAGGGAATCTCCTTTCATTGCTTGTCCCCTAAGGACGGTGAGGAGAGGCGCGATCTGTGGCAGGAAGCTCTTTGTGACTGGGTTCAGCTACATCGGTGTTCTCCATGCGAAGGTTGTCCTCGCTGTGGCTTTGCACTGGTTCATCTAGAGAGGCCTCTTAGCTTTCCCAGGTACTGAGCAGCCCGAGGGTATGTGAGGACAGCAAGAAAATCAGGGGCTGGCTGCACTACTGGAGGCTAATTCTCCCGTTGACTGTTTTCTGCAGGAGGCTGCTGTCTCTGAACCTCAAACTGGAGACGCGGCACTTCCACGGTGCTGTGAGCAGAGCGTCTCCCAGCTGAGAAACGGCCGCTGAAGCACAGGAGAGCTCCAGAAGTTTGGGGATGTGCTGAAAACACCAAAAAATACAGGATTCCAGCTGAGCGTACCCGCATGAAAGGGTGGACGTTTGTGGAGAGAAAGAAGTCGGGATGGGTTGCGTGAAAGCGCTGAAATAAATTGTAGGGGGTTCTTGGGTATTTTCACTGCGAGCTGTCTGTCGTCCTGGAGTTGTGTGGTACGACCACTGTGGAAAGGCTGCCTTTAAGGCTGTGCTCCAGCACGATGGCCGTCAGCTGTTTTATCAGCCAAAACATTGACCGTACTGAGCTCACTGGTGGGTCTCCAGTGAGAGGCAGGACCTGATGAGGTGCCTGGGAAAGACCCTTTGGCCCTGTGTTGCTCTTTCCCAGGCTGGGGCATTTTGCAGCTTGGAGGCTCCCCGGGCTGCAAGTTAATCTGTAACCTTGTGTTTAATAGTCCTTGATGGACTTGTGCCAGTTTGCTCACGCATTTGTGGCGTGGGCCCTTCTCATGCCCTGCTGCAGGGGGCTCTGCTGTTAGTGCCTCATGTGACAGAACCAGAGAGAATGTTTTGGTCACGCTCCAAAGTCTTTTTTCCCCTGGCATATGGAGCTTTGGTTGCTACTTCTAGGGTCTCCTGCATCCCCCAACCTTTCTCTGGAGTACCTTGCAGTCCTGCTGCTGACGTCTCTCTTTTCCCTCTGAAAGGGTTTCAGAGAGAGTGGTCGGCCACCGTGCAGGGCAGTGGGCCAGGGCTGGTGGACCAGCTGCGCAGACTGTTCAGCTGATGCTGGGATTTGGTGAGAGTCCCACAAGACTCTGCTTAAAAAGAAGCACGTTCTCAGCTCGGTCCAAAAAAAGCAGAGCTCAGCTCAAACAGCTGAGCTAAGCCAACCAAGGTGCTCCCCCCTCCTCCCTGCTGCTCTGCTTTCACCACATCTCCTCATGAATATCTGCCAAAGACCTCACGTATGTTTCCACACCTACCTGGGCATGCCCATGCCCCGTGTGTGCAGAGCTGATGTTCTTACAAGACCCCTCTCCTCTAAGTGTTGCTCTTTTTTCCCCTCTTGTTTTCCTTCCTGGGGTTCAGTAGCCCAGGTTATTTTAGCACAATTAACACTGTTCCTCTCCTCCCTCTGGTTTATTATTTAAGGGGAGAAGATGATTAAATCCAGCAGAGCTGATTTGAACCCTCTGTTAGCAGGAACAGGGTGGTAGATGGGGATCTGTCAAGTCATACAGTTTGTGTTCATCAGCATCTTGGGAGAAACAGCAATGCCAGCTGCTTAGAAACATCTGGTGCTGGTTGTTCTTCACCCCAACCTCTCCCCTTTCCCCCTTCCATTCTGTCTCACTCTGTTTTTTGGAGAGTTCACCATTACTGACTCCAATGGTTGGATCTGGGTGGTGGTGTCGGCTTGGTTTCCCCTCTTCTACTCAAGTACCACAGTCCTGACAGGGTCTTGGACTGGAGTCCAAGTGTGGGTCAGCCAGAGCAATAATCTACTGGCCAGTCACAGGTTTCTCCAGGAGAAGCTCTTTCAGTTTGGGGCTGGGCTTTTGTGCCTGAGGGTTGGTCTCTGGTTATTACATTAGCATTATTTGTGCCAGCAAAAGGAAGGAGGGAAAGCCAGGGCCCCTCTGTGCAAAGGAAGGGTTTTCCTAACACTGGTGGCATGGAAGCACAAGCAGTTAGATCGAAAAGAAGCCCCAGTAGAGTTAATTAAGTGTTGTATGTAAAAGGTGGAACTGAGTAGCATTGCTTTGCATTTAGTGAAGTTAGCTTTTCCTGCTTTCGAGGGCTGAACGAGTGTTGAGGACCTGTGCTGTTTGGGATGGGAAGGCAGCCTGGAGCTGTGGACTCAGCTGTGGGGTTTGAGAGGGCACTGGTGAACTCCTCTGAGCTGTGTTTTTGCTCACCAGCAAGCCCTCAGGCTGTCTGCTGAAGGCACTGTGCTCTGGGTACGGTAACAAAAGGTACAGGAGTGGAGCGTCCTCTCCTCTCTATCCCTTCTCCTGTCATCTTGCCTAAAAGATGTGCCTATAAAACCAGTACCCGCTGGAGACTGTGACCTAACCAAGGTAGTGCATCAGTAGGGCAATGCTGTCCTGTGCCCAGGTCCTCATGTCTAAGTGGTGTTCATTCTGGCCAGCTGAGCAGGGGCTAAACAACTCGGGCAGTGCCCTGTACTGATGTGGCCGACCAACTCAGTGTTGGCTTGGGCTCTCCATCAGCCAGAGCAGTTGGTGGCTGTACAGTGCAGACATCTCCTACATCACCAGGGTTATAAACCTGCGACTTGAAGTAATCAGTGCTGTCTCCTGTGGTCAGGATGCCACAGAGGCTGGAAAATCCAAAGCAATCCTGTTTGGTGTCTGTCTGCACCTTGCTGGAGGGGAGTTGTGTTCCACTAGCAAGTGCACAGCAAACATGTGCCAGAACGAGCTGTTTCATGTATAAAGCAGGGCAGGCTCCTTCTCTCAGCATGGAAGAGGGGGCTCCTGGCCTTACCTGCTCACACCTATGCTACCAGGATTTTAGTGGGACATGTCATGGCTCCGGTATTTTGGCAATAGAGGGTGACTTGCAGTATTTCAGGTTTTTCCAAAGTTGTCCTTTCGCCTGCCTGTCTTTTTCCCGCAGTCTGCTGTGCTTCTGATGACTGACTTTATTATCTTTGCTGTTTCTAACCCTCCTTTTGGTCCCTGTTGGAGCTTGATTTCTGCTGGGGGGCAGATGGAAAAGGTCAGGCTCTCGCTAGTGAAGCTGATTTAATTTGCTTGCTGCATCTGTGGACAAACACATGTATGTTCTAGTATGAACTACCAAGACCCTCTTGGACATGTGGACCCCATGGCTGCCTATTTATTTACATCTCCTTTACTCCTGTGTTATTGTTTTCTCCTGGCTGGCCCAGTATTCCCAGTTTTACCTCTCCTACAAGAGAAAAGCTTAGTGGACTCCAAACAGTAAATAAAACTGATATTTTCAGCCACCTGTCTGATACAACAGGACTGGGATGCGGCAGCACTTCTTTGTTTGGGCTTGTTTCCACTCCTAATTTTAAGCCCCTTTTAACCAGGAGCTAATGACAACTTCTGGTTGTGAGGGCCCATGCACAGGGAAAAACCCAGTTTGCATTTGAAATAACGCAAACCCTTATAAGTAGGAAGGGCGTAATCAGGCTGGATTGCCCATTGTTGCTCTCCCCATGGGTGACTTCTTGCCTCTGCTTTCTGAGCTGGGCTGTCGCCTGGGTTCAGGGAAAACGTGTTCTCCCTTTATTCCAGTTGTAAACCCGTGAGGCAGCAGCTGTTTGTGGCAAGGGTGGGTTTTGCTGTGGTTTTCGTACGGATCGGGTGAATATTTCAGCGGCTCGTATGTTGCTGTTCAGATTGCCTCACGACAGCTGCCTAACAGACTCCTGCCGCTCTTTCAGCAGCTAAACTGACCCCTTCCCGTGGACCTGTTTCCTTGGGGAGGGTGTTGCAGAGAGGCAAAGGAGTCTTGCAACAGGTCAAAGCAGCAGCCTGCCAGGAAAACAGCTATGAGTTGGGAATAGAGAAGCCATCTCCGCCTGCAGCTGGTACGCAGTGAGCTCTGGATTTGAACGACTCGGTGCAATTTGCCCTATTGAAAGTAGCTGAGCCCGTAAAGAATTGGTGGCTGATGCTGAAGTCTCCAAACAGATCGTAACGCTTTTGATACTTGGAGTATATTTTGTTCTCATCTTCCTCAACATGTGTTGTGCGTGAATGCAGCGGGAAAGCTGCACGCTGTTCCGTGCTTCCTTTCAAACAGGGTACTGGGGAGATGGCTTGTAAATTGGGCAACTCTATTCTTGCCTTCTGCCTTTTCTGCTAAATGCCTCTGACAATTTTTAGTTTTTGAAGAATTTTGTTGTCTTTTTCACTGGGCAGTTCTCAGGGAAGTGTGAGTGTCTTCAGTTGTGGCAGGGCAATTACAGCATCATAAGCTTGACACGAGCATATCTCAACATGACAAAGCCCACATGCTCGTGGACGGCACGTGTGGCTTGAGGATGCCCCTTGGGTCCCAAACCGTAGCCCTTTAGTCACTTCTTCTGCATGAGCGTCTCAAAGCGTTTTCCCCTTTGCTTCGCTGCCTGCAGAGCAACCTGTGCTGAGGAATGGCACCATCCTGAGGGTTGGGTGACCTAATTTAATCGGTGCTGCTTTCTTCTTCCTAACCTCAGAAGGCAGAGACCCTGACCTGAAAAGTGTATAAAAAGATTCTAATTAGCACAGGACAAATAACAAAAGGAGGCCTCGCTTGAAGACAGGATTGATTTTCATTTTCTAAATTAGCAAAAGGCTTGAGTTAAACAAAGCTACAAGCGTGGCACCTACTTGGATGCTCTACAATATCCTCTTTTTTTTTGGCCTGGTTCTTGGTAGGAAGGCAAGGTCTTGGGTGGAGTTACACCCCTCACCAAAGAGTTGTCTTGTTTGGACATGTTGACAAGCCACTGATGTCCTTGTCCGCTGTAAATGTCAACCTGCCTGTCAGGAGGCAGCTGCGTGTGAGAGAGGTGAAAGTGTCTGGTCTCACCTTCTGCCTCCTTGTGTAGCCCACTTGTGACAGGCAGGAAAATCTCGCTTTGATGAGCCTCTGGGAAGGCCACTGGCTCCTGGCTGAGCATGACATTGAGTCTTCTGGGGTGAAAAGAAGTGTTCTTCATCCATCTCTCATTATGAGCTTGCTCAGAAGGTCCCATAAGGAGGAGCTACTTTTAACCTGCCTTCAGCTTCCTTTCCATGGAAGACAGACACTCTGGGAAAGATAACTTTTGGGGTGGCCAGCGCAGGAGGGCTCTTGGACAAAGGCTCTGTGCATCTGGAATCAGATGCTAGGACATCACAGCTTGTAGCATCTTTGGTCAAGTACCCGGGAGGCAGCGTAGTTTTGCTGGGCTGAGGGGAAGAGCTTTAGGTGGTGCTCGGGGAACTCTTTCCTCCACCTGCAATTGTCTGGCTGAACCTTCCTTTGTCTTTGTTGCTGTTTGTCTGACTCTCCTCCGGGCTCCTAATGACAGTGATTACACCAGACACAGCACATTTCCTGTGCTGTGCAAATGCCCAACTGTCTCGTTCAGCACTTGCAAGATCATGAAAAATACTGCTTTTTAGAAATAAGGTTTCCTGTGCTGCATACTCTGCTTTAACCCGCGAAGCAGCAGCATTGCTGACTTTCTTACGTTGAGTTAATTAATTACCCCTGTAGCAACACGCAGTGATGTCACCGGCGTGGGAAATCAGCAGCGCGGCTGGATGGAAGAGCAGCTAATAGACAAACGGGGACAAAAGCTTTCTTAAAGGTGCTTTGCTGTCTGCAGTCGTTAAGGAAAGAGAAGTAGTGCTTTGCATAGTTTCTTTTACGCTGCCCAGTTCTCCTTTCAGCGGAACCATCTTCATTACACAGGTCCTGCACATTCCTGCTGAAGAGGTTCAAATGGCTGGTCTGCCCCTCCATCCTCTCCAAGCACTGGTTATCTCCTGCTTGGCTTTAGACCAGTGTGTGGAAATTCAGGTAACAGGGCTTCTCCTTGCGGGACCAATCCCTTTGGCTTCAGCCAATCCACCCTGCTAGGGCTGGTTCCTGAGGTGGAGGAAGGCTATGGGCCTTGGAAAGGGAATGCAGTGAATTTTGGCATGGCAGAAGGGTGGCGTGGTGCGAGACAGGAGGTGTCGAGAGGCAGAGGAGCTAGAAAAAAGTTAATTTTGGTGGGGAGCAGAGGCTGGGATGCTCTGCTCTGCTTAATGTATGCACAGGTAGTTGTGACTTTTCTGGTTTTAAGGAGTCCTGGGTTATCTCTGGAGGTTCTGGCCTCCAGAAGAGTCTGGAGATTCTTCTGTCTCCGCACCACTGCCTGGGCTAAAAGCAGGGAGAAGACTGTATGAACGATGCCTGTGCATCATACTTGCACTGAGCCCTCTGCAGCAGGGCTCACAGAGGGTCTTTCTCCCTGTCTTCCAGGGCTGTGAAGCAGATGCTGGGTCCTAGAAATGCAGTGGTGATTGTTTGTGATGGTAGCTGCACAACCAGCCCGGGGAGAGGGCGAAGGAGCTTTTTCAAGGCACGAAGTGAGCTAAGAAGAGACTGTCATTGCGCCGCAGTCCTGCCGTTTCCCAGACCCTGACACTCAGGGCTTTTCTCACTCTGTTTTTTTTTTTGCCAGGTAGTTTATTCACTGGACAGTTTTGGTTTGTTATTTTTTTGCCACCAGGGGCTGTGAAGCTGATCAATCCTTACTAGTCCAGCTCCGTGCTCAAGGAGTAGCAGCACTCTCCATTGAGTAATGGATTCAGTTAATCGATTTTGGGTTTTGGCATTTGACAGGTCCCAGACAGGTCTGTGCAGAGGAGTCGAGCGCTGCTATTTACAGAGCCCCCCAGCTATGGGGAGCACTGCGTGGATGTGCTGGGTGGGGTGAAGAGCTTGTGATCTTGGAGCTAGTGTTCTTGGGTGCCAGACACTCCGCTTTGTACAGCAGGAATAGACTTTGGGGTGTTTGCTTAGTTTTGCCCTGGGGTGAAGCAGAGAACATTCATGGCACGGACGTGGCAAACACTGACTGGTGAGCTGTTGGGCAGTCCTTTGGGATGCAGGTGTTGAGTGTTGAAACCCTTCTCTGGATCAGCCCAGATCATTTGTTATGCAGCACCTGCTGAGAAGAGAGGGCCCACGATCTTGCTGGTCTGCTCTGTGTTTAATGAACTGCTGTCCCAGGGCCAGGGGAAGTTGAACTCTGAGTTCAGGACGCTGCACAGGCCTCGTCTTACAACCCAGGGTTCCCCGCCTGGGAAATGTGCGGAAAGGGTTAAGCTCTAAAGCAACCTGCCCTTTTCCATATAAATTAAAAAAACGTGTTAACTCGGTAATATTTTTATTTCCACAGAAAAGTGTTTATTTTGGTAGAGTAGGCAAAGTTTCAGCTGTTCTAAAACACCGAGACCTCACAGCCAAGCTTTCATGTTCCTAGCAAAGGAGGTGAGACACTCAAAGGATCTCTGTTCTTATTTCAGCACCGCACTTGCCAGCCGGATTTTCAGAAGAGCCCAGTTTGCCGACATAAATGGGGTTGCTGATGTGCTGAAGGAGAAGGAAGTGCTGCAGAGTATATTCCTCACTGGGTCCAAGTCTCTCCCGTTTTATCTTCCTATTCCATATGTTTCCTCTGTAATGAGAGGAATTATTTCTCATTCAAGCGATATGTAATGTAAAAATTAAAGTTAAAATTAATCACTGCTTAAATTAATTTACTGACAAAAACAAATGTCCGCCCTTCAGCTACGACAATATTAATTAGAGTGGGCTACAGCTTAATTAACACGTATCGATTGTGCATCTGTGGGTGGGTGGACTGTGTAGTACCAATGAGAGGAGTCCTCCTCGCAGGAGGAGGTGTGTTAAGATTTGCTGATAATACTAGTAGTAATTGCCTTGTGAAGAGGCAGAAATGCTGTTCTCTTTGCAAAAGGCTTCAACAAAATGTGTTGTTTAAAATGAGGAGAATTGGCATGGCCGTTTTATAGAATTCTGCTCCAAAATATTAATGATTTTGATCATTAATTAGATGCCTGAAGAATACAGAAAACTGGAAGGAAGGTGGAGCAAATAAAGAAACTGCTGCAGCACCTTCTTTATTTGCTCCACCTTCCTTCAAATCTTTTCCAGTGCAACTGGAAATTTTGTGGGGAAATAAGCTGGGCTTTGATTTGGTCTTGGCTCCCTCTACTCTTTCCGCTGCCCTGGGCAGGAAGTTCTCTGTTTTCTGGTGGGTGGTGGTGGAGAGAAGGAGCACGAAGAGAGATGTTGTCAGATTGGCCTGTAGAGGACCACTGAATGAAGGAGATGATGTGCCGAGGCTCCTCCAACCCGAGATGTTCTGGGGGTATATGAAGCTTTGGGGCAGGCACCACGCAAAGCCGCTGCAAGCAGGACCCCACAGGTGAGAGGAGAGAAGACAATCCTTGCTCCCTGATTCTGAAGATTTTTTGCCTGATGTTCTGCATGGCCAAGGGCCCACTCACAAGCTTTGCGAATCAATCTCTTTAAAGAGAACTCTGTATTCTCTGGCGTTAATATTTTATGTTTTGTCAATACAATGAATTAACAGAATGGAAGATGTGCCACAGCTCACCGTGCAGCTGCAGCCCTCACGCTGCTTGGCCTCCTCTAAATGATTCAGAGAGCTCTTCTCCAGGGATTCTTTGCCAGAGAATCTGTGAGATGTACCCATGGGAGCCTCTTGGCCCTTTGGGGGCAGGCTCTGGTGTGCAAGGGCCAGCCAGTTAGGAGAGGAACAAGCCCCATGGAAGCTGGAAAGCATCTCTTGCTCCTAACCTTGTGGACGCATGGATGCTTGGAAAAGGGGGATGCCTCTGGGAGGTCTGTGGATGCTGGGAGTGTAGGGGATCACACACCTGCTGCAAGGGGCAAGGTGACATTCCAGGCTGTAAATGAAATGTTCCTGTGCTGAGCTGTCAGTGCCGTTTGCTGCTTTGCCTTTCCCAGTCAGAGGCAGAGTAGATGGAGGGAGTATGGGAGGGGTGCAGGGTGCCTCTGATCCCCTGTGCCCAGCACCAAACTCATTAGCCCTTTAGGCTTTGCTGAACTCTTTGATGCCTTGGAACTTTGCACTACGACAGGACCCCTTGGCAAGCTTGCAAGTAGCTCTCTCGCTGCACTGTTTTCTGTGGTGGTGCTGGGCAAGTCCTGAGCACATGGTGGTACAAACTGGAGGGACTCTTTGTTTGTAGGGTGAGCCAGCAAAGCTCATGGACGACTGCTGGCAGCTGGCTCTTGGATGTCTGTCTTGGGCACCCTGCTGTCTGCAGGGAGAAAAGCTGGTGAGTGTTTGCTGTTTATTCTCTCAGCTTTGGGTCTGAGAAGTTTTTCTTTCTACAAGCACAAGCCCCTTTTTCTCCAGACAGGTTTTATTTTAATTGAATCCTATAGGCACAAAATAAAAAAATTAGACAAACCCTCTAGACTTGACAGCAAAATGTTTATAAACTCAGATTCAGGTTGCAGAGGCAAAGCATAAAATCAAGGGAGAGGCTTTTTTTAGGGCTTGTGAAGTTCCACCTCCCCTGAGCTGGGAGGTCAGCTTGCTGTCTCTTTGAGGAGCCTTCCATCCCCTCTTCTGCACCTAAATCCAACTTGCAACTCAGTGTGCTGTTTCTTGCCTTTGCTGCTGGGGTGTGTGTGGTGGGTTCAAGACCATAAGTAAACAGAAAGAAAAGCAGCTGTGTCTCAGTGAGATCTCAGATAGAATTTGACAGACAATAGGTAGCTTAGGGAAAATGAAAAGGGTTTATTAAATCTATAACTATATACAGAAAGAAGAAAGAGGTTAAGCAGGTTAGTGCACACAAGCCAGAAACTCCATCACAATCATAGATCACGATGCCATCACATATTTTGAGAAAAATACAACGGGAGATTGCTGCCGTATTGGTCTTTGGGTTTTTACGTTGGAGACCTGGGGAAAGCATGTCAGTCAGGCAGAGGGGGGTACATCTACCCTCTCCGTTTTATATTCTGAGAGTCATTCTTGTCAGGTCCCCCATGAGTCTCTCGTCATGATCTGCAGATGCCGAACCCTTGGCTGCTCCAAACTGATGAACTCTTCAGTTCTTCGGTGTAGCTTGTCTGGCAAAATGCTGATCGGATGGGCCTGACTCTTCAGAGCCTGAACTGATCCCTCGATGCAGTAAACATGCCTTTTACAAAAGAACCCAGCCTCTTTTCTTGCCAAAGGTTTAAGGATTATCGAGTCTTTCTGTGTCATTCAGCTAAGAATGAAGGAATTCTCGGATGCCTCTCCTGAGGCTTCTTCTCTCCCCAGTACTTGAGCATCCCCTGCTGATCAGCGGCTCGAAGATGGCGGCAGCTGCATGTCCAGCCACATGTGGAGCACACAATGCCAGTGACCACGTGGCCGCATCAGCAGTGGCCTTTCCCTTGCTGCAAACACGGCCGAGAGAGTTCCATTCCCCTTCTGGTGCTCTCACTCTCTTTCTTTCTCCCCTCCTCTCGCTTTGGTTACAGGGGAAGGGGGAGTATTTTTCAGTTCACCATGGGTTGCTGGATGCAGCTCTGGGTCACTCCATGCAGGGAGGAATCGGCACTTGATGGTTCTTGCTACACCTGGACACCTCAGAAGGCAAGCAGGGGAAGACCTTTCCATTGATGCAGCACAGAAAGCTCTGCCTGCATGCTCTGCCAGCACCGGGGCCCGCCGTTCCAACTTGAGGACTGGGGCTGTCTGTGCTGTGCTGGGCCAGGCCAGGTTGGGGCCTGCTTCTTGGCCCAACTCCTTCAGGCAGAAGGAGCCCGAGAGGCAGCTGCTGCCTCTGACAGGGGAGGAAGCTATGGCTGCAGATCCCACCACGTCCTGTGCCCCAACCCAGAAGTGACAGGGGAAAGATGGAGAGTCCTGTGTTGGTCTGCTGGGGGAAAACTTCTGGAGAAAAAAGGGGGTGGGCTGATCAGTCACATTTTTCTTCGTGAAAGCACAACTCTATACTTCTGAAAATTTTGGTAATTTTCAAACTGCAACAGGTGTGAGAGCACCAGTTATTTCCATAACCACATACCCTCTGAACCATGTCGCTCCATAAAGCCGCCCCTGCAGGTGATCCTGTAAGTGCCTATCCACTGTTCCCAGGTACAGCGCCTACGCATCAGGACATGGGTTAGCCCTCAGGTTTTTGGGTTCCTGAGCACTTTCAGGCTGGTATAAAACTTTATGGTCTTCTCACACCATCATCTGTTGCTGCACGGGATTAGGATGTCTTTGCTCTTTCTGAACGTTGCTAATTACAGTTTTCTTTTTGGCCTACCTGCCCTTCAGGAGGGGTATTTTGAGTCATCCCGTCAGGTCCATTCCTTGTCAGCAACATGGACAGTGACCCTGAGCGCACCCTTGGCAAATCTACTGATGGCATCCAGCTGTGTGGGGTGGTTGACAGGCTGCAGGACGGGTTGTCTATCCAGAGGGACCTTGACAGGCTTGAGGACTAGGCCCAGGCAAACTGCGTGAGATTTAATGATTCCAAGTTCAAGGTCCTCCACCCAGATCAGAGCAATTCCAAGCACAAATACATGCTGGGTGGTTGTGGTGGGTTCAGGACCACAATTCAATATCAAAGAAAGGAAAGCAAAGCAGTGAGGTCTCAGTGGCATCTCAGATAAAATTCACCAGACAATCGATGGCCTAGGGAAACTCCAGAAAGGTTTATTAACACTAACTATACACAGAAAAGGTTATGCAAGTCGGTGCATACAAACTGTGTCATCAATGTCCTCACAGAACCTGAGAAAACAGAACGGGAAACCACTCCAGTTTGGGCCTTGGATCTTCTTCTAATTTAGAGACCTGGGAAGGAAAGCA
The DNA here is from genome assembly GCA_013400115.1 of Rhinopomastus cyanomelas. Taxonomy (NCBI): domain Eukaryota; kingdom Metazoa; phylum Chordata; class Aves; order Bucerotiformes; family Rhinopomastidae; genus Rhinopomastus; species Rhinopomastus cyanomelas. Next base: position 43,010 of record VXBP01010750.1, read on the forward strand.
TGTCAGTCCGGGATGGCCTGAGTTTCTCAGCGCCCACAACTGCATCCCTCGGTGCAGCCACATGCATATCAGCGTGGCTTCTCCAGCTCAACGCATAGGGATGGCCTGACTGATCAGCGCCCACACCTG
>VXBP01010750.1:43481-72392 GCA_013400115.1 Rhinopomastus cyanomelas
CACCGCCCGTTCCCGGGGCGGTGGGGGGGCGCTCCCTTCAGGGCCACAGCCCGCGAAAAGAGGCCGCGAAAAGAGAGGCAAACAAAGACCCTGCCCCGGTTTTTATAGGCTCCCCCAGCCCACCTTTCAGGGGCAGGTCACAGGACAGACACTTCCGGGAAGGGGGGGTCCAGTGACCTGTGTAACCAGGGACAGGTCTCCCAGAACACAACAGAACTTTTCTTCCTCATGAAAGCACTTCTACAAGTTCTAGCAGTTCTCAAACTGCAACAGTGGTGAATGGATTGAGAGCAGTCCCAAAGAGAAGGACTTTGAAGTGTTGATAGATGAGAAGCTCAACATGAGCTCGCAATGTATGAGAATAGCCCAGAAGGCCAACTATGTCCTTGGCTGGATAAAAAGATGTGTCATCAGCAGGGCAAGGGAGGTGATTCTCCTCCTCTACTCTGACCTCATGAGACCCCACCCGGACTACTGTATCCAGTTCTGGAGTCCCCAGTATAAGAAGGGCAGGAACTTCTGTCCAGAGGAGGGCTCTAAGGATGATCAGAGGGCTGGAGCACCTTTCCTATGAAGACAGGCTGAGGAAATTTGGGCTGTTGAGCCTAGAGAAAAGGCTTTGGTGGAAACCTTAGAGCAGCCTTCCAGTACCTAAAGGGGCTGCAGGAAAGCTGGAGAGGGACTTTTTACAAGGGATTCTGGTGACAGGACAAAGGGAAATGGTTTAAAGCTAAAAGAAGATAAATTTTAATTAGGAAGAAATTCTTCCCTGTGAGGGTGTTGAGGTTCCAGGACAACTGGACTCAGGTTGTCCAGAGAGGCTGTGGCCGTCCCATTCCTAGAGGTATTAACAGCCAGGTTGGATGGGGCTCTGGCCATGAGCAGAGTTGTCCCTACTCATGGCAGGGGGTTGGAACTAGGTGATCTTTGGGATCCCTTCCAAACCAAAGCACTCTATGATTCCTTGCTTTGTCCCTTTTCATTAATGTAGTGCACAGACAACACCTTCCTAGAGACTTTTCCCAATATATTGAATAAATTCTACATCAGGAAGGAAAGCAACTTGCAAGAATGACCCATCAGTGGGCATTTAAGATTACTGTGATGGGTCGCATTGATGTGATCTACACTTTTTCCTGGGAAGATCATAGTGGGCCATAACCTTCATTCATATTTATTTCAGAAGAGAATATACAGTGGAGGTGGCTCTGAAAGAGCTTTCCCCTGCTAAACAGACAGATAAAAATGTGTGCAAATCTTCTAGAAATACGCCATGGTTTCTATTGGGAGGGGGAGGGAATCTCAGGTGTTTAGGACATCTCTCTCTTGCATGGAAAAGTTCCTCAAAAAACTGGATGTGCCCCAAGCAGATATGTGCTGGTGGGCTCCTCCAGAATGTGCAAAGCTGAGAAACCTGAAGAGACATTTATGTTCAACTTTATCACATTAAGCTTTTCTCAGTGCTTCGCTTCATGTGAGGGCATGAGAGGTGCCCATGGGCCGTTTGGCTGCTTAAGAAAAGTAATGGAAGGAGAGGCCGGTTATACAAATGAAAGCAACAGAGGTAAATATAGTCAATAATGTTTGACCTTCCAGTCATGTCTTTATGCCCATTATTTCTCGTTGGTCAGAACCCTCTGAAGGCCAAGAGCCAGCCTGGCTGGGGGGATCAGTGGCATTTAGGTTGTCTGCAAGAGGAAAAGATGATAATTTTATCTAAACTGGTTCCTCTTGGCTGGGACAAGCAGCTCTCTCTTGATCCACTGCTGCAAGAAGATGAGAGAAAGTTGCAAGTCCACTCGGTCAAGACAGATGAGGGAACAGGGGAAGGCAGTGAAAACAATACAAGTGCCTGGAGCTGTCTCTGTAAGGCTGGGAGGAAGGGACAAACATGACTAATGCTGTGTGAGTGACTTGCAGAAAATGATTTCTTCGACAGTCTTTGCCTTCACAGAGGTAAATTGTCAAAGGCCACAACGCAAGTTTTGTGATGTGCTCACGAGTCAGAATTATTTAATGAGGAAACCCAGGCCTTTGAGCAGAGTTCCTCTTGGCGAGAAAGGAACTCTAACGCTGGCTCCAAGCGAAGAGCACTTGTTCCTCAGGTCAGTCTGAGCTCCTCCGGATAAAATCAGGCTCCTTCATTTGAAGCTTTTGGATTAAGTGCCACGAGATGCGAAACCTTAAATGCAGAAAGGGGGTTGGTAACGCGAGCAGCCAGGTATTGACACCGGTGCTCTGCTTCCACAGATGTTTCCAGCGGTTCGTGTCTTTACACAGCTCGTATTTTTCCTTCTGTGGCGCTCTGCGTGTTTGCTCTCGCCGTCTTTTGGAAGATAAAAGATCATTTATTCAGCCATTTGTTTGGTGCGATTACCTCTGGCAGAAAGCCAACAAGCGAAAATTGGTGGGTTTGCACAAAAAATAGGCTAAAGAACTAGACTTTCTTTTTACTACTACTTGTTTTTTAAAAAAGTACCTAACTGCATTTGCAGAAAAATAGGGTTTCGGGTCACCTCCGATTGTAAGCGTCGAACCCGACAAAAAATCGTGACGGCAAGTAGCAATCTGAAAAAACCCAAACCACTTCTCTGTGCGTTTTTGAAATGAGATGCTTTGATTTCTGGTATTTGGAACCAAAATGAAGCTAATGCTAACTTCAAAAAAAGTTTGTTGTTTCCCCAGTGAATTGGTTTTCCCCCTATTTTCTCCTTGCTTTAGATTTTATTCAGAAAGAAATAAGCAAAATTTTTTCTTGAGCCTCTTTAGGGTGACTCCCACCTCTCAGATCAATGAAAATAAAATATAAAAGAAGTCTGTGAATTACATGGTTATTAACTGGCTGGAGCTCCTGTGAACACAAAACCAAGCCAAAAGGGAAGCCAAATGTTTGATATTTTCATTCCAGCAAATATTTGCTTTTTTCATTTGGTCGCCCGAGCTCTGGTGTGGGAAGAAGTTGCTTGCATGCATGACGATGAGTGTGCACTGAAATCCCTTTGGCTTCTCTCCTTTCAGGTGAATCTGTCCCCCTGAACTGAGAATGCTCAAAGGGACCTTCATGGAGACTACTTTAACCTGCTGTCTGCCAGAGTCTCCGCACACCCGACCCAGCTGGGGAAGTCCTCCTGTTGCAGGTGTCCATCCCCTCTGGCTCTTGGGCGTTGGCACAGATACTCCATGCTGTGACCATCTGCTGGGCTGCAGGCTGCTCAGGAAGTGTGACGTGAACTTTTGCTGCTCTGAAAATGGAGAATAAGCCACCAGTGCAAGCCAGGAGCAATGGGAACGATAGCGACATCCGAGCAGTCTCCTGGCTGTCCTAGTACGGAAGAGGAGTGATGTAAAGTGAGTATCTTGGATGTCTTTCTGCAGGCAAGAGACACCAAATAACTGAATTCCACAGAGGCTGCTGGAGGAAGACCACCTGGCTGGAGCACCTACTGGAGTTGAGGTGACAGCTGGCCTGAGCTGCATGATGGCTACCAGGAACTTGGTTTTTGCTGCACCTCTGCTGCAAGAAGGATTTGAAGCTTCAGAGCGAGCTCCCTGCTCGCTGTGCAGGTACAGATCCTGTGAACTTGTCTCAGGAGCAGCAAAACAGCTCATGCTTGTGTGGAAATTGCTGGTTTGAAGAATTAAGCAAAGAGGGGGCTGCATTTTTCCTTGCTTGCCCAGCCGAGAGATTCACGAGGTGGCTGTGTGAGTTTAATAGAACTTGCAGTCTTTTCATCAAACTGATGAGTGGATGGGTTTTCATTCCTGGACTGTGGTTAGAACTCTAATTAAATCAGGACTACACTTTCTGCAGTGTCCCCTGCTGCTTATCAGCCTTCCAGAGGCTGATAAGGCCTTGTGTGGTGGGTTGACTCTGGCTGGACACCAGGTGCCTTCAAAGGCTGCTCTATCACTCCTCTCCTCAGCTGGACAGCTGGGAGAAAATATAACAAAAGGCTTGTGGACTGAGATAAGGACAGGGAAAGATCACTCAGCAATTACTGTCACAGGCAGAACAGTCTAGACTTGAGGAAATTAGGTTAATTTATTACCAATCAAATCAGAGTAGGGTAATGAGAAATAAAACCAAACCTTAAAAACACTGTCTCCACAATCTGCTTTGAGGGCTTAGCTTTACTCCTGATTTTCTCTGCCTCCTCTCACACAGTGGCTCATAGAACCATAGAATGGCTGGGGTTGGAAGGGACCTTAAAGATCGTCTAGTTACAAACCCCCCTGCATAGGCAGGGTCATCAGTTCATCACATCCTTTCTGCCAGTCCTTCTTCCTCGTGAAGATGATTCAGAGAATCATTAGGGATTGGAAGTCACCTCGAAAGACCATCTAGTCCAATTCCCCCTGCCACAGCAGGATCACCTAGACCAAGTCACACAGGAACACATCCAGGCGGGTCTTAAACGTCTCCAGTGAAGGAGACTCCACAACCTCCCTGGGCAGCCTGTTCCAGTGCTCTGTCACCCTCACTGGGAAGAAGTTCCTTCTCAGGTTGATGTGGAACCTCCTATGTTCCAGCTCACACCCATTGCCCCTCGTCCTATCACTAGATGACACTGAGAAGAACCTGGCTCCATCCTCCTGACACTCACCCTTCAAATATTTCCTCACACTTTACTGTGCTCCAGCATGGGGTTTCCTTCATGGAAGTCAGTCCTCCACAAACTTCTCCAACATGAGTCCAGTTGAGTCCCACAGGCTGCCGTTCATCATGAAGTGCTTCACAGTGGGTTCCTTCTGTGGGATGTAGTCCTTCAGGAACAGACTGAATCAGTGCAAGTTCCCCATGAGGTCATAAGTCCTGCCTGCAAAACTGCTGCAGCACAGCCTGATCTCTCCACAGGTCCTGCCAGGATCCTACTCCAGGATGGGCTTCCTACAGGGTCACAGCCTTCATCCACCTGCTCTGCCGTGGGGTCCTCTGTAGGCTGCAAGTGGATCTGGCCCTCCATGAACCTCCCTGGGCACAGCCTGACTCACCATGGGCTGCAGAAGTTCTGCCCTGGTATGTGGAGCACCTCCTACCCCTTCTCCCTGAATGAGCTCAGTGTCTGCCGGGGTGTTTCTCTCACTTAATGCCACTCCTCTCCATGTCTGCAGATGCACAGTTTTTTTTCTCTCTGCTTCTTAAATATGTTATCCCAGTCACTGGTGGACTGGGCCTTGGCCAGTGATGGGTCCACCTTGGAGCTGTTTGGCGTTGCCTGTTGGCTATGGGGGAAGCTTCTAGCAGCTTCTGGCCGAAGCCACCCCATGACCTTCCTCCATTACCAAAACCTGGCCAGGGAAGCCCAACCCACTTTGATTCACAGCTCGGTGTTATTTTTTCAATCTAAAACAGTCTTTAAAGAGCTGCTACTGGAGAGATTAGAGTTAGAACATCAACAAACACCTATGCCTGTTGTCTTTGCCCGGGAGATGTTTTTAGTGTCACGCTGAATGCGCCAAACCACACGACTGCTTACAGTGAGCTGAGCAGCCAAGATGCCTTTGAATGGACCCCGCTTGAACTTTTGCCATTTGGGGCTTTATATTTGTGTGTTGTGGCTCTTATCTTGTAAACAAAGGCTCCTTCGTATGTCCATAGATCAGGATGTCACCCGCAGAGCTCTGCAGAACAGGGAGACGGCTCTGGAGGGAGCTAGAGGCAGGTAGGGGCACAAACGGGAGCGAGGGCTGTAGGACTAGTTCCCCTTTGAGGTTTGGCTCATTGCAGGCAACTGGACATAACTGTTTGGTTTTCCCCTTTTTTTGAAGGGGTTCCAGACTGCACCCAGTAGGTTAGACCACAGTCAACACAGTTGCCACTGGTGAGTTTGCTGGAAATTTGTGATGCCTCATGCAAAATTCAGAGGTGCGGTAGCTGCCGCTGGGCTTGTTCCCAGTGCAATAAGGAGCACGTGTAGAGCTGATTTCAGCTGTGCATCAGAAGGCAGGGAGAAGAGGAGGAGACTAGTGCAGACGAGAGCTTGTTCATGTATTTGCTCAAGGAGCGCGCTGTGCCTGGAGCTGCCGGCGAGCCGGGAGTGGTTGTTAGGGGAGGGCTCTCAGTTCATTGCAGGCTCACCCTCGCTGTGCGATGAACTGAACCAGTGGAATGCTTGTGGCTGGGAGCTGCTTAGGAGGCTTTCTGCTGGTGAATGATGCCTGCTGGAGGGGAAGATCCCTTGGGAGCCCTGCTGCACAAGCCACTTTGCCTCGTGTCACATTCCTGGGGCACAGGGCAACCTTGTGTGGCCTCTGGTCCTGAGTCCTTGAGTGCCACTGCCCAGTGAGATGGGAGATAGGTATACCTCCTGCCTCTGGAAGGCAAACTCAAAAAAGCCACCCTCTTCTCCCTAGTGACTAGTGACAGGACAGAAGGGAATGGGGTCAAGTTGCACCAGGGAAGGTTCAGATTGGATATTAGAAAAAACTTCTTCCCAGAAAGAGTTGGGAGTCCTTGGAACGGGCTGCCCAGAGAGGGGGTGGAGGCATCATCCTTGGAGGAGTTAAAAAATTGGGTAGACATTGTGTTTCAGGAGATGGTTCAGCAGTTGGGGGTTGTAGGGCTGGTGGTTGGCCTTGATAATCTTGAGTGTTTTTTCCAGCCTTGATGACTCTGTGATTCTGCATGTTGCTGCCTCCAGAGCTGCCCCTGCACGGTTTCTGCGATATTTGTGAGGCTCTCCTGGTGGCAATCAGTGGACCAGCTTTTCCAGAACATGTGGAGGGCACAGGAGTGACTCAGGCCGTTGATGCTGCTGTGTGAGAGCAAGTTTTTCTAATATTATCTCTTGTTTCTGTGACAGTTATAAAAGTAAATAATCCTGCTCTAACAGAGCATGCTCACAGTCCCCGCACAGCTCCATGATAACTCTTCCTGAGGCTGACTTGTGGTGATTAATGTGCTACAGAGGGAAATTAGTGGGTTTTTTTTGAAGGCAGCGAAGAACTGAAGGCCAGAATGTGCCTCGAAGCAGCTCGTTGCCTTCATGGCTCCCCATGCTCGAGGCTGATTAGCTTTTGTTTCTTCTCCCAGCATTAACTGGGGCAACTGCTGTGTGTTTTTCCCTCATCCCCTGCAGTGGTGACCCCCAGCTCAATCTAAACCCACTCTCCTTCAGTTTAAAACCATTTCCCCTTGTCCTGTCGCTAGATCCCCTTGGGGAAAAGTCCCTCTCCAGCCATCCTGTAGGTTCCCTTCAGGTATTGGAAGGCAGCTCTGAGGTCCCCCTTGAGTTTTCTCTTCCCTCAGCTCCCTCAACCTATCCTCAGAGCAAAGGTGCTCCAGGTCTTGGATCATCTTTGTGGCCTCCTCTGGACTCTCTCCAACAGTTTTATGTCATTTTAATGTTGTGAACACCAGAACTGGACACAGTAGTTGAGGCAGGGTCTCACAGGAGCAGAGTAAAGGTAGAGAATCACCTCTCTTGATCTGCTGACCGCAGGTCTTATATGGGATCGAAGCTCCTCACTTCCGTGTTCTCTAATTTACCAGGAGCGCTTCGTCTTTGTGGACCACAAATGCTGCCTGGAGCCATTCAGCTCCCACAGACGTGCCTTGTCCAAAGCTCTCCGGTAAGCGGTCCGATCTCTTTTGTCCTTTGAAAGCTTTGACTCGAGAAGGAGTATCTTCCACGCCATGATGGATGGTGCTCCCTGTGCAGGGATGTTGCAAAATAAATTCCACCGTGAGGAAGGGAGAAGCACCTAATCTCCCTGCTCCTCAGAGTTAGCTGCGCCATTAGCTGGACTCTGCACGTAGAACTAATTTTAAAATTTGTAAATGTGGCTGAGTGGGTTTTGTGGAGGAACGCTGGGAAGTGATTAAATACCTTCAGCAGATTTATAAGGGAGTTGAATGCACGAAGCTTTCCCCCCTCTCTCCTTTCGTCCCTCTCCCTCTGTCTTGGAGTTGCATACAGCAGAAAACATGTCCGTGGTAAGGGCTTTGTGGCCAGCACTCAAGTCTTCAATTTTGCCTTTACAAGACAGTTTTATAACGTTGAGAAGAATGGAAAAGCTGCAAGGCATGCATGCTCAAGATGCTGTGCTCCTGGAAAGCTTTGGATGGGCTCCAGGCAGTGTGTGGTGGCAAAGAGAGATGAAGGTCTTGGAAAGTAAAAACAAAAGTAACTAGCCAAGCCCTCATCCTGTAATATTCCTGTTCCTGTGAGCTGGGAGTGTGGTTAAAACATGCGAAGGACAGAAAGGATGCGTTCCTACAGTGTCACTTGTCTGAGAGTGGGCTTTGGTTGCATGGAGAATAGTTTCTTCTGTTCTACCCTACCGAATTTTCCTTGTGTGGTGACAATAAGCGTCCCCTGAGCTGCAAGGCTGATGAGCCTGTTTTGGTCTTGTGGTGGGGCTCATCGTGGATCTCCCTTGTGGTTCCACTGGAGTTTAACCAAGGAGAAATTCCCAATTGCTGGCTATTCCTCTGAATCAGGAAAATGTCTCCCCCATCTGCTTTCACCAGGGTGGACGATCCAGTCACCTTGTTGGAGGGAATCTTTCTCGTTCTTTTTGGATGGAATTGAAATGGCCTGACAGGTTTGGAGATGATCAGTGAGGGGGCAGACAGGTGGATGTTGTGACCGCACGTGCCTTGTTTCCTGAGGAAACCTGGCCAGCAAGCGTGTCTGTGGCATGAGTGCCCTCCTCGAACAGCCCTAACCCTGCAAGAGGGCTTTACAGGGTAAATCAAAGGGTTATGGCTGTTGAGATCTGGATTAGCAAGCCAGGGCCAGGCTGATTAACCAGCAGGCACAGAGCAGCCCTCCACTCCCCGCCTCCTTATCACTCAAGGACTGAGCAAAGACGTTGGCCAACTTTCCTCCTTAGCTCTCTCCTGGTGTGGAGAAAGCTCCTCCCAGGCCTGCTTGCCCACCTCTGCCTCGGCAGCCTGCAGATTAATCTCTTTGTTAAGACCTTACATAGCTGAGAGCTGTCGGTGGGTGGCTGAGAGCTGGAAGGATGGCCTGAGCGTGCGTTTCCACTCCACCACTCTGTTTTCTACAATGTTGGTTGTGTTTTCTCTTAACGATTCCTGGCTTGGACTCTTCACTGGTTTTTTTTTTCTTGGGTTTTTTTCAATTTATTCTTTTTTTACCGTCTGTCTGTTGAACACCAATGGGAAAAGAGAGCTTTCCTCCTGCCTTCTTAAATCTTTGGCTGACTGGCCCAGAAAAACAGTCACACTCAGTGCAGCTCCCAGAGCCTCCAAATGGTCAGGGGGAGAGGGGAGAAGGAAGCTGCAGAGGAAAGGAAACAATTTGTAGAGGTGTAGGGTGAAGGATCGCTTTCCCCTAAACTCGCGGTCTGTCTGTGCTGGTGCAGATTGCCGTCTCTGATCCTCTTCTCTCTGCCTAATACCTCTGTTATCTCCCCTCTCTCGTCGTGTCTGTGCTGTGTCCCTTCTCACTGGGACAACCTGCTCCCAGGAGGGTTTGATTTAGCACGTGGGCATCTGAACATCCACATTACTGACCAGAATTCCTTACAGGAGCCTCTTAACGCACCCTCTGTAATCGATGCAGTGGTGGGGGGACAGTGGCTTTTCCTGCACATGCAGAGGGTTTTTTCCCCCCTAATGCCTTTAAAAGCACTGAGCATGATGTCCTGCAGCCATTCACCAATGGGTTAAAACATATTGGTGCCACCTGCTTTCAGGGTCTATTTGCTCTGTGTAGATGGAAGCAGATGGAGCCCAAAATATTGAGCATGAGCAGGACTCACTCTCATCTAAACATTATCCTATGTGTAATATTGGGGTCCCCCCTTTAGCTACCAAGCTGCCTGAATCCAGGCCCCCAGTTAAGCTGAAGGGGTCTCAGAGGTGAGATAGTGTGGTAAGTGCCCTGAAAGCACCCAAACCCCTTAGCCAGGCCACTGGGGACAAGCAGTAGCCTGGCTGGGCTGAGGGCAGTGGTGGCGGTGTCTGTAAGGAGCCCGAGGTACGGGGGTCTGTCAAGGTGAGACTTGGCATAGCCATTTCCTCAACCAAGACTATCTTCTGGCCATCTCCCTTGGCTTTTCACTGGCATCTGTTGCTAGGAGATAGAAAGCTCTGTCTCTTTTGAGGCATCTTCATCTGACTGCCTTCCTGGAGAGCTTCAGCTCTGCGCAGTCTCCCTACTCCTTTCCTCCACTCACCTGTCTGTGAGCTTCACTCCTGAGCCAGATGCTCGTGTTCCTCCCCAAGGATTGAGGAGCTAGCTGGCATTTGCACTTCTGCATGCAGATAGAGGGTGCACAGGGGACCCCCTGCATCTCCTTCGTCAGGACTTTGCCTTCAACGTTTACCACAGCTTCTCAGCACTCGGCAGTCTCGGTGGCTTTGCTCAGGCACTGCCTCCCCTGCAGATAAAAGCTTTGTGGTGCTGCTGTTAGAAAGGGTTTCCCTTACAGGGTTAAAATAAAAGGGAAGGCTACTGCAGCAGAGACACAGATGAGAACTGGGCTGAGTATATGCTCAGGGATATTTGCCCCAGTTTTGGGCTCTGAATTGCAGTGTGTCTTTAAAAACAGAAATTAAGCCCAAGCAAAGGGTGTAAAAAGGAGGGGTGAGCTCTCAGTCTTACAGACATGTGCTCGCAGCCCTCTCCCACAGCTGCAGAGCCATGTTCGCAGAGCAGGTGGTCACTTAGGGCAGCAAAATGTTTAGTGATTGCCTAGCGAGGAAGTGACATTTTCCAGCTTGCCTAAGGATGCAAGAAAAATGCACCCGTGTCTCCAGTGGACCCACGAGCCACTGCCGACCTACATCCGTGCCCAATTGCACGCTCGGGCAAGTGCTCGCTTCGCCACCTGCGAGCACAGGGCTCTGTGTGCCAGGGCGAAAAATAGCACCCTGGGTCCAGGGGTGTCAGCGAAGGGCAAGTGCTCGGCAGGAGCTCAGTGGGGTTGGAGAGATGTGTTTGGGCAAGCTCCTGTTTATTTGCCTTAGGAGTGACGGATGCAGCTGGTGGGGCGAGGAAAATGAAAACTCAAGCTGGTCTCCCATCTCTGCATGTGTCGGTGCCTGCGGAGCAAGGGGCTCCGTGCTTCAGCCAGCGACCTGCCTTGAAGGAAGCAGTGCCAGTACCCCTCTGGTGCTCACTCCTCCTGATCGACCATTGCCAGTATTTCAGTTCTTTCCCGACCTGCGGCAGCGACGTTTAGTGATTGCTTCACACATCCATCATGCTGCAGGTGTCGCAGCCCCATGGCCAGGGCCTTCATTTGGTTTCTAAAAATCTTCCCCCCTAGACCACCGAACCCCAAGCCAAACCAGTTTTAACCTACGCTTAAAGCTGAGACTTCCAGAGAATTTTTCACAGAAACTGCAGCAACACCCTAAGATTTGTTTTCAAGGTGATGCAGATCAAGTTCTTGGGATCACTCTTTGGAGTGACAGCAACACGGAGATGGGAAAACAAGGATGGATCTCAAGAGCAGCACTGAGCTAGCTGTTCTGAGAACTTTTTCCTTTGGACCCGTGTAAGTGTTAACTCAGAACGGCTGGGGACAGCTTGGAGTCATATCTTGCTTCATCAGCCAGAGCAAACACCACCTTGGTCAGTGTCAGCTGTCTGCGCCTTAATTCCATCTGTGCTTCATGTATGGGAAGAGAAAAGCTCACTGAAGAAGGAGCAAAAATAAAACTCAGTTTATTCTGTGTAAGGAAAGTCTCATCCTACCTGGCTCCCCCAGCTGCAACGCAACACACAACCCTCACCATAAATGCGTGCTCCGGCGAGACCCTGCCTGGAATACTGCATCCAGTTCTGGTGTTCACAACATAAAAAGGACAGAGAACTTTTGGAGAGAGTCCAGAGGAGGCCACAAAGACGATCCATGACCTGGAGCACCTTTGCTCTGAGGATAGGTTGAGGGAGCTGGGGTTGTTAGCGTAGGGAAGAGAAAACTCAAGGGGGACCTTAGAGCTGCCTTCCAATACCTGAAGAGACCTTATAGGAAGGCTGGAGAGGGACTCTTCCCCAAGGGGATCTAGCGACAGGACAAGGGGAAATGGTTTTAAACTGAAGGAGAGTAGTTTAGTCTGGAGAGGTTGTGGCTGTCCTCTCCCTGGAGGTGTTCAAGGCCAGGTTGGATGAGACCTTGAGCAACCAAGCCTCGTTGAGAGGTGTCACTGCCCATGGGAAGGAGTTGGAGTAGATGATCTCTCGGGTCCCCTCCAGCCTGAGCCAGCATGCGATTCTGTGACTGAGTCTATGATTAAGCTCCAAGTAGATGAGTAGAAAGCCCTTCTTGCTTCCAGCCCCTCATCCTGTCCACTGTCATGCCTGGGAACGTATTGCTCATGTTGAACTTGAACAAGACAGACTGCTCTCCCCACACCCATCCCCAGGCTGCTGTCGGCTGTGCAGCCTCCCTTCTGTCCCGCTTAACTGCTTGGGCTAACGAGGGAAATCAGTCATGCCACCCTGGGGCTGCCCATCCATCTCCAGCAGCGCTGCCCCATCCTCAACCGCATTAGAGAGGCTGGGGAAGTCTGGACACGCCTCTGGCGCAGTGGACAACCCATGCTTGGGTTCCCCATGAGCATCTTGCAGAAGGGTGCAGACTGCAGGGAATTGCAAGGCTGCAATTGAAAGCTGGCATTTAATCAGCTCTGGATAGTTTGTGGTTGCATTTTTAGTATTAATGACCTCATAGAATCATAGAATCATTAGGGATTGGAAGGGACCTCGAAGGATGATCTAGTCCAATCCCCCTTCCACAGCAGGATCACCTAGACCAAGTCACACAGGAACTCATCCAGGCAGGTCTTAAACATCTCCAGTGAAGGAGACTCCACAACCCCCCCGGGCAGCCTGTTCCAGTGCTCTGTGACCCTCACTGGGAAGAAGTTCCTTCTGATATTGATGTGGAACTTCCTATGTTCCAGCTCACAACCATTGCCCCTTGTCCTAGGAGGTGTTTGTGCGAGGTCTGCTTGTTGTGGCTGAAAACCCCCCGACTACAAGACCATCCTGTGCCCTGTGTAGTAGCCACTTCCCTATTCTAGCAAAAACTGTTGGCTCAGAAAAGCCCTAGCAACCCAGAAGTGTAAAACCACTAGTGAAGTGAGTTGAGTTGGAGGATGCAGGACGTTTGCTGGATTTTTAACACCCAGTTTCTACAAATCCCCCATGTAGGTGCTTCATGGGGGATTTATCTCCCCTTTTTCCTGCTAATTTTGTTGTTCTGACAAATGGTTGATGTGTCGGTTGTGTTTCCAGTGGTGCTGGAAAAGGGCCATGGCTGTTGTGTCTTTGAGCTGGCACCACGTGTGCTTCCTACAAAGAAATGAGAGAGTGTGGCTGGAGCTAATTGTTCCTTTGGCCCTATTGCACCCCACTATGGTTTGTTCTCCTCCGAATAACACCTGCCTGTTTTACATCTTGACAACAACTTTCCATATTTATTGAAAGGCTGAGGCTTCTTTGAGGATATTTCCATTTTTCTTTGCTATTTCTAGTGGCTGTGTGACAGCTAATCGGTCTCCAGCCGCCCCTTTTCTGCTCTGTTTTGGCTGGAGGGAGCCTGCCTTGCTTCCTGGGTGATCAAAAATCATCCCACGAAATGGTACCAGGTCTGCAATGAGCCACTGGGGGATACAGAGCTAAAATAATACCTTGCTCGGCAGCACTGCGCTGCTGCGAGGGGGTGAGATGCTGCTCCTCTGCGCTGCCTCACAGAGCTGTGGCACCTTCCTAGGGTTGACAGCCACCAAAACAGAGTGACAAACCCCTTCACTTCTGATTTTGGTGACATGGAGGACAGCTTGCTTTGGTTGCTGTCATGAGGACGCCCAGATGAAGCATGAGAAGTTCGTTATTCTGCTCTTGAGCTGAAGAGCTCGTCTAGGTTGTAGGTGAGAAGGGGAGGGAATCCCACTTGCACCGGACAGAGAACAGTTTTTATTGGGCTAGCGAACACGTGTGGATAGGTGGAGAAGCAGAGCTGCTCTTTGACAGAGTCTCTCTTGAAATGCCAGCATAGCACCAGCTGCAAAGACTCTGAATTTCTGCACCTTTGCTTCTCTGAAGATGTTGTACCCAGCAACTAGCCGTCTCCCAGAAATGGTTGGGATGGTGATTGCCCTGCAGTCAGCTTTGAGCCGTACCCTGGGCAAGTCCTTGGGCAGTTCACTGCATTTATAATCCCTTTTTCACCCAGACTGAAGAAGGGCCACACTGAGCACCAACAGCTCGTGAGAAAACGGGAAATATTAGGGGCACAAAAGATCTAACATTATTAGCATTGTTCATCAAATATTTAAACAAGCCAGTGTAGAGTCTGGTTTCATTAAGGCTTCGTGGATTTGCTCGCCATACCCTGTGTGCGTATATTAAATGTGATGTTAGCTTTTTCAAGGAATCACAGAGTGGTTTAGGTTGGAAGGGACCTTAAAGATCATCTAGCTCCAGCTCTTTTTACATCTTTTGAAAACTTTTCTGCTGTTCTGGCTCTTACTAAAATGAGCATTAAACGATCCAAACGGCTCCTTGGCTGGCTGTCTTAAAAGTTCTCGGATCTAGGCTTCCTAACTTGTTCACCTAAATGTATCTTGTTCTTGTGGCCACCACATTTTGCCCCTTTTGCCTAATCTTCAGCTGTTAGGAGGTCCATGGGTGGCACTTCTTCCCCAGATGCTAAGTGAAGCAGCAGGATTTACATCCCATGCAATCTGCCATCAAATTCTCTATTTTCATGAGAGAAGCCGGAACAAAACCTCTTATTTAATTCACGCTGCTGGATGTCATAGAATCATAGGGTTGGAAGGGTCTTCCAAAGGCCATCTAGTCTAACACCCCTGCAACAAGCAGGGACATCTCTAACTAGAGCAGATTGCCCAGAGCCCCATCCACCCTGACCTTGAATGTCTCCAGAGATTGGGCCTCCACCACCTGTCTAGGCAACCTGTTCCAGTGATCCACCACCCTCAGATTCAAGAACACTTCCCTGGTACCTAACCTAAATCTACCCTTTTCCAGCTTAAAACCATGACCTCTCATCCTATTGTTCCCTGCCCTTGTGAACAGTCTTCCCCAGCCTTCTGATGGGCCCTTTTCAGGGATTGGAAGGTCATTATACACCCTGGGGGGAAGGGATGCCATCCAGAGGGACCTGGACAGGCTGGAGAGGTGGGCACANAGATGGGTAGATTTAGACTGGATGTGAGGAGGAAGTTCTTCACCATGAGAATGGTGAGAGCCTGGAATGGGTTGCCCAGGGAGGTGGTTGGGGCCCTATCTCTGGAGGTGTTTAAGGCCAGGATGGGGCTCTGGCCAGCCTGGTCTAGGGTGGGGTGTCCCTGCCTGTGCTGGGGATGTTGGAACTGGATGATGGTTGGAACTGGAGATGTTCAAGACCCACCTGGATGTGTTCCTGTGTGACTGGTCTAGGTGATCCTGCTGTGGCAGGGGGATTGGACTGAATGATCTTTTGAGGTCCCTTCCAATCCCTGATGATGCTGTGATTCTGTGGTTCTATGATTCTATGATTATAACGTCTCCCTGTAGTCTTTCCTTCAGGCTGAACAACCCCAGCTCTCTCAGTCTGTCCTCACAGGAGAGGTGCTCCATTGTTGTGGCCTCCTCTGGACCAGCTCCAACAGATCCTTGTCCTTCTGGTGTTGGAGGCTCCAGAATTGGACACAGGACTCCAGCTGAGCTCTCACTAGGGCCGAGTAGATGGACAAAATCACCTCATTGCTTTCTCCTGTTGCAGTTTGAGCGGCTGTGTAACCCCAAGCGGGATAATCTTTAATGTAAAAGACATCACAGGGCTTCCCAAAGCGCTGTAGTGTAGATGGAGGTAAGAACTGTTCAGGATTGTGGTGAGACAACTCGGCCAAAATGCAAGCTGAGCACATCACCAAAGGACTGCAGGACCTGCTCGTGTAGTTGGTCTTTGTGCTCTTTAACTGATCCAAACCGGCTGGCCTGATCCAAACTGGATGACAGGATAAAAGACCGTCCCGTCCCTGTTTGTTTGCCGTCAGGCACTTGGCTTGTGAGTATCTGTTTCCTAGGTCTGATCACTGCTGGCCTGGACTGAAGAACCGAGGCTGGGAAAGGAGGGTGAGCACACTGAAAGAAGTGATGCTCATGTGTTTGGAGGGAGGGCGAAGAAAGCCTGACTTAATTAAATTAGCAAAAGCAAAACTAAGGAAGATAGGTGCCTATAAATACACTGAAGGAAGACGAGGAGAGGAGAGCATCAGTGAAGGAGAACTATTTATGCCTGAGGACAGTGTTGGCACAAGAAGAAATGTGCGTAAACTGGCCCAGAATAAATTCAACCTGGAAACTAGAAGATCGTTTTTGACAATTAGAGAGCAATCAGGCTCTGGACCAGCCTCCCTGTGGGAATAAAGGGGATAAAACCCTTCCTGCTTTTAGTGGGAGCTTGCAGGAGGGCTGGACATGATGAGCCAAGGATGCCACACAGCCAAACGCTCCTTCTCCTTTCCTTATTTTCCCTGTTTCTGCCTCAGCCTCATACTTATACCAATTCTTATCACGTCCCACCCTCCTCTCTGTCCCCTGATATGGATCTCAGTTGCTGGCTTCACTCGGTTCTGATGCAGGTGGCTTTCTTCTAACTGTAATAACTTTCCTGCATGGTCAGGAGCCTGTGGTATTCTTGGTGCCTTTTAATTTTTTATCTCCCTGCTCAATCCCTTTGTCTGTTTGCCCTTCTTGCATGGAAAAGGCCAGATAGGGGACAGATGGTGTCCTGCAGCCGGGCTGGCTCTGCCAAGTGCCCCACACAGGCAAGACATTCCCTGGAGGGGACTCTGTTATTCCTTGCTCAAATTAAGTATGAACGAAATGGGGATCCAAACCTATTTCTAGCTCTTGCAAAATATGGCCCCCTGAAATCAACTTGTCCCACTGCTGGAGAAGAAGAGCTCTTTGGAAAGCCAAACCATTTGCATGCCTGGGAGCTGTGGGTGCCGCTGCTCGGGAGGATAGTGGCAGTAGTTTGCCCCCTGAGCTCTGGGACATCCCCCGTTTGCACAGCCCTTTCTAGTACTGGGAAATCAGAGATGCTTCGTAATGCCCTCATAAGCATTTTGTGTTTCCTTCAACCTGTTGCAGTGGGGATGTGGGCAGTCAGGTGGCTGAGCTTATCTTGTCTACAGTGATGCTTCCAGGATGGAGTCAGTGATGTGCTTGGCTCTTGAGATTGGATGCTTCTGTTTGGTTCAGGTGCAGCGATGAAGCTTACGTGTTTAAGGTGCTTTTTTAGCTCCAAATGCAGGGAGTGGATGGATGTGAAGCGGGTGTGAGGAAGAGAAGGGGTTGCTTTGCTTGCAGCTAGTACCCATTACGCTCGGCTGGGGCCTTTCGTCATTTATTACCATATAAACTAGCAAATGTGCCCTGAGACTCCACAAAAGGCTGGAGGCCTTGCAAGGAGAAGTGTAAGACCAAATTCCTCCTGCAATGGAATCATCATGTTGAGTCACAAGTGTCCCTAAGAAAAGAAAATCAATTAAAAGAACTCTTTGTAGGGTATTAGGTAGGCTCTCTGGATTGTCTGAAGAAATCTGTCCAGCAAGTTGGTTAAAACACCAGGGCTTCAGGGGAATTGAATGCCTGCCGGTGTGTGTTTTGGGCACCTAATACCTCCAAGCTCTTCAAAAATGCCCGACTTCATTCATATTCTCCGGGAGTCAGCGCTTAACTAGCCTTGGCGGCACACGCGCTACATCAGGTATTCAAACAATTCCTCTTGATGAGGGAGCAGAGCTCGGCGCTTCTGTTCTGCGTGCGCACGGCTCCTGCGAAGGACTGGCAAGCGCAGCTGCTCGAAGTTTGCGCTGCCTTCATTTCATTTCAATTATGTGTTTAGTTATCGTTATCAATCTTATCACATGGGCAAGCTGGGGAGGGGGAATGTGGAAGGTCTCGGGCAACCAAAACAGAACTCCCTTCGCTGCAATGCTTCGCTTCGTTTCCTAGCCCACTGCCTCGCATCTCCACAGGCTGCGTCTCTAGCCCCGGCGATGCCCATCTCTTGCAAACTCTATTCCCCCTCCCTGTCATTATTGCAGGGTTTAGATCCGTTCTTGTCAATTCGTATTTCATGATGCGAAACAGAAAAGAGAGCTGATCAGAATGCATCACGAGGACAACCCTGAACAAGGCAACCAACCAAACCAACTTAGGGAAGCAATAGTTTGTGCACGTCAAGGTTTTTCTTTCCCTTAATGTTCACACGTATAGTTGGCTGCAGGTGAAGCTGAATAAATCACTTGCCAAAAGAGAAAGCTGTAGACTTCTCTGTAGACTGGGAAGCCTTTGTGCTTCTCTCCATGCTGAGGGGCAACTGAGAGCCCAAAGGTCTGCGGGGCCATGCAAACTGCCTTCTCCCGTCTGAGAGGAGCCAGCTCTGGAGAAGGCTTGGTTTGGGTCCCAGCAGCATCACAGAGGGATTGGAGCTGTGACCTCCTGAGCTGTGGAACAACCTGGGACAAATCTCAGTGATGCCACAGAGACTGAGCTGGGGTGGGACTGACCAAAATTCTTTCTGATGGGGCAAGACTGTAAAAGGGGTGAGTTGGTAAGAATTTAATTTGCAACAGCTTTTACCTGCTCCTTCAAAGCAGCCCATTTTTTGGGTATGGACCCATGGGATGGAGCCCCAAGGCAACTTTATTGTTATTCGTGTTCCGGTCCAAACCAGGTCAAGCGGACTGTGAGGCAGTTGGGCTGTGCCTTGTGCTTCCCCCCCCCCCCCCCCCAAATGAAGCCTGGTGCATGTGTAGAATGACTTCAGGGTGCTGCCTACCCCGTTTTTTTCTCAGTTCCTGCCTTTGTTGATTTGGGTCCTGGAGCAGCAAAAAGAATATTGAAATTCTCACACCTTCTCTTTATTTATTTAGTGTTGCCTTGGCTCTGCTCAGTCAGGGTGCCTCAACATTACGATTTTACCAGCCAAGCCCTGCTGTGCAGTGCGTGGAAGCATCTCTGCTTGCAGCCCCCTGAGGGCAGGCAGAGAGGAAATCGATAATTCCTCAGTAACTAAAACCCAAAGGCAACGCTGTGCTCAACCCCAGTTGTTCTTCCAGGCATGGCCTGTCCAATTCTCATCTCCTCTTGCTGCTGCAGCCCTAATGCATTGCTGCTGAGGTGTTGTCCTAAAGACTGTTTTGGGGACAATGTGTTAGGTGAAGTAGAAAACTGGGCTGAACTCTCTGCTGGAGCTCTCAGCCGAGCTGCCTTCCTTCGTGCCTCTCTGGAGCACCCTTCTCATCGCGTAGAGGAAAACGTCGTTAATTTCCAGCCTAATCCCTACTGAAGTGCTGAGCTCCTTTTCCTGATGGCCAGCAGCACTCTAGGAGATGCAAAGGCAACTTATGCCTTAGTCAGGGCTGTGGGATTGTTCACCCTGGCTGCTTGGATGTGAGTTCCCTGTAGGCACTGCAATGCAGCTGCCACTTCACCCTGGGATCGGACCTGCAAGGCTCTTTTGCTGCTGCCTTTACTCCGTTTCAAGGCCACCATCCTGCCCCCCTCGTCGGTAATAATTAGTCACTCTCCTCCCCGGCTGTGCGATGAGCCGGTTTCTCTGTGCCAGTGCTGCCAGCCCTTCGTCCCCTTCACAGAGTGGGCAGCGCGTTGCTCTGCAGGTGGTGAGAGAAGGAGGGGAGCGTGGAGGAAGAGCGGCTGGAGCTCACATTCGACATGCTCACATATTTATCAGCGATGCTTTTGAACCTGGACTGGCATCTCTGGCTGCTGATGCTGTCCTGGCAAAGGGGTGACACTCGTCCCTTCTGCAGTCTTCCTGTGACCTGCTGCTATGGCGAGTTTCCAGGAAAGTCATCAGCTGCTAAAAATAACTGGGGAAGAGCTGATGGTGTGTCTTCTTTCCACTTGCCAGTGGAATTACCCAGGAGGCTGACTCCAGCCTGGACCACTGCTTCCTGCAGATGGCTCCTCTTCTGTCTTGCTGGTGAAGGGTGGGAGTCGGCTGGTCTCCTGTCCAGAACTTGGAAGTCACAGCACCTTGGCGTTGCTCTGTGGCTTCACTGCCACGCTAGCTAGGCTGCCAGGGGTGGTTTTCCTCTTCCTCCACTGTTCCAGCCTGGTTGTTTCTCAGCCTTTACTGCCCTTTGCAGGCCTGGTGCCCAGCCTTTGGCACAGCTCTGCTTGAGCCTCTGGATGTGCAGACACTGTGGATGTAACTCCACATCTGAGGAACTGAAATCTTCCAGCTTTGTTGGTGCTCTCGCTCTCAAGTGGTAGTGAGAAGCTCGTTCCCACAGTGCTTGTAACCTAAAGCACTCCTCACCTGTGAGTCAACAATGGGTGCAAACACCCTTAACTTTCTCCTATAGAGCAAGAATTCCTGGAGGGGAAAAGTCAAGAGCTTCTTGTGTGTGCTCCGTTCTGTGTTCCCATCGCCACGCATTTATTTGCCGCTTTTTGTCATTTCAGGGTGTTGTTCTCTTCACTGGCCTTTCATGACATGGGCAAAGCCAAATGACATGGGGCTCCAAGGAGGATGGGTGAGCTGATGTGTGGACCTTGCTGATTCAGCTGGGCCTTTCTGGTGGTGAGGTCTGGAGGTTACAGCTCTGGTGTGTTTGCGGCTCGTTACCACCTCATAAAGACCTTGGGTGCTATGGGAGCCCTGTGGCAGGTGGAGGAGGTGGTCTGGACACCCCTGTGTCTTAAAGTGCTGTTGTGTTCCGGCCTCTGTCTGCAGGGACCAGTTCTCCATGACCTTGTGTGCCGAGTTGCTGAGGGCAAGATGCCCTTCCTTAGGGAAGTGTGTTGAGTTCTTTAATCAGAGACAGCACTGCCCACAGCTTTGCTGGTAACAGCTCTCTGGAGTGACTGCGCGTTGTCATCCATGCCAAGCACATTCGGCTCCGGAAGCTAACGGTGTGGGGAGGCATCTCTGTCCCCATCTGTGGAAAAGGGGGTCTGCCTGTGTCTCGCTGGCCTGGAGGTCTGTGTGCTCAGGGCTAGTCTGCCAGTGAAGCCCTCATCATCAGCTTGGAAGTGTGAAGTCCTTTGGCTGGAAGGGCAACGTGAGCCAAGTTCAAGGGCTGGTCAGGCGCTGCAGCTGGGGCTGGACCCTGCGCTCCAGCTCTGCTTTTCTACTCTGGATTTATCTCTGCTTTTAATTCAGTTGTTGTATTTATGACTCTTGCCCTGTAATTATAGGTGACATGTTTCTCAGCTTTCCTTTCCGTGAAACTTGTCTGCATGTGTGATGAGGACTGTGCCTCCTCCGCAGCCGCCTTCGCTCAGGAGCGGGATGTGATTCCCGTCGCCTCCTCCTCGCAGCGCCTGCAGCTCTGCTCAAGCGCAGAGTTCGCACTGGGGACAGCAACCAGCATTCAGGGGCATATGGTTCTCTACTGTCCTCTGTAATTGCAGTTACCTCCTTTCTTATTTATTTATAAGTGCAAGCATACAGGTGCTAAAAGCCTTTCCCCCCTCCTCCTTCTTGTGTTGCACATCCAGACTCTCCTGAGAGATCTTGCAATGTGCTGTCTCCCCTCAAAGCTACTTCTGCATTTCCTGGCACTTCTGCAGGGGCTTGTTCATTCATCTTCCCACCCCACCCCCTTCTTTGCTTTAGCCAGGGTCTGGGAAGAGGATTGAATGGAGTTGCCCCTGAGCTCTCCGCACACCTCTTCTCCAGGTGGAGAGCTCCTTTTTGCTGGTTCAAACCAGTTGGGTGAGTGGATCCTCCAGCTATCGATTCTCCCTCAGAAGGGCACTGCTTTGCAAATGTGTTTGCCTATGTTTCTCTCATCGTGTGGTTCCTTAATCTTTCTGCTCCAGAGCAACCCAGAAAACCTCATAAATTCATTCAGGTGCTAATTCTAGCTGTTCATGGGCATTTTTAACCGGGCACTATCTTGAAACATCTGCATGGTGGTAAAGCAAAACCCCATCGCTGGTGCTGTCACTGGAGAAAAATACATTCATTATCCTTGTTATTATTATTATTTTTAGGAAAGATGCAATATCACCTCATGCATAAAATTAGTTGAATGAAACAGCAAGAGTGTGAGGGAATATTGGTCTTCCTGTGCTTTGTGGAGTGAGCGAACAATTTCTTTGCCCCCCCCATGCCTTGGATGAAAGGTATGTCATTGAAACTGCATTTTCAGCAGAGGTGTCTCCATGAAGACAGCAGGGAACCAAAAATAACTTTTTAAAACCTATTTAATAATAGTAAAAAAAAAAGTATTTGTGAGCTCCTAAAACGTAGTTTCCAAGCATAGAGTAAGGCTGAGACCTGAGAATGATTTAGGGAGAGAGAAGGAGGGTGGCAGTGGAGCAACAAATAGATTTGTGCTCTGTCCTGGAAATCTCAAATGAAGGGGATATGTTTCATTTAGGGTGGAGGGGGCAAGTGGCATCATGTCAATAGGGCTGAGGACCTAGACCTTGGTGTGTTCACTGGTCTTGCCTGAGCTAAGGTGGCCCTTTGCTTCTCTGGTGACTGTCACTGCTGCTTTTAGCTGAGGCAGTGACTCGTGGTAGTGGGCAGTGTGCTGGTAAAGAACGCTTGAGCGCCCGGCCCTCTAAGAACTTCTTTCACTTAACTCTCTGGGAATTGGAAAGGAGAGATGAGGACAAAAGTGGTAATGTCATCTCAGGGCATCCAAACGGTGGTGACGGCAGTGCTGTTTGCACGAACTCTCGTCCCCTCCAGCAGTCTTGCACCGCTTTGTCCTTCAGCTTCTTTCCCCTTGGGACTTGGGGTTATCCTGGGGATTCTTTTACTGAAAAGCGATCTTGAATTAGTGTCTCCTTCTCCTGTGGAAGCAGTAACTTGGTGGAAATTTTGAACCAGCAACTGTTCCTTCTTCAGCACCTAGAGGATCTTCTCCCTGCGTTTGGAGGGACATTTTGACCAAAAGCCTTTGCTGAGTGCTGGCACTTTGGTCTATTGCAGCCTCTGGTCCTGAAAGTTAGGTGGGACCACTCCAGAAGGTGACAAAAGAAGTGGTGACTTTCCTTGAGAGAGGCAGGAGGAAGAAAGCAAGTTGTCCTGCAAGCAGCAGGAGGAGTGAGGGGGAAGACATAAATAGCAAACCTGGTTTTGTCTGTGCCCCTGCCTTGCTTGTGCCACGCTCCTCTGGTCCGCCTGACCATTTCCAGTGCCTCCAGATACCCTTGGCGTAGTATCACAGCTTTGCTGGTGTCCCTGTCCAGGCCTGCACCAGTGTGGATGGATATCTTTGCTGGTATAGTTGTAGATCCTCATGAAATCTGGTAGGAACTACATGTCCAGGGGCACTCCTGTTGTGTTCTCAAGCTGTGGTGAAGTGGGTCAGCTAGAAGGAAGGTCTCTGAGGGAGGAAGACCAAAGTCTGGTCTGGATATGCATGTGGGAAGGAGGCAATTACAGGCAAATTCATTTTATTTCCATCAAGAGATGTGAGTCAAGCCTGGGGTTCTGTTGTTTGTCTCCTGCTTCCTTCCTTCCCTGGCAATTTGTGTGGGATGTTTACACTTCTCCCCACCTCTTCTCTTCCCTCTTTGGCTGTAGGAGATGGACACTTTTTGAAATACAAGGTGAGGGGTTTTTTCAGCTTGTCAAATCCTCTCTGGTGATGCCAGAGCTCTGAGAAACCCTAAAAGACTTTGAGGCTGGCTGTGTGCAGACTCATTTTGTTCAGATGCCAACCCCTGGCACTCCCTGCTCCGACAACCTTGCTCTGTTGTGATGGCTCTCCAACATCTCCTCGCCCTCGGGCTGCTGTGGCTCCCTCAGCACCGAGTGCTGCGACTCACTCCAGTCCCTTTCCTCCCTCCATGTTGTCTTTGGTCCATCTCCTGGCTTTCCTGTAGGACTGCTCTTCAACCCACCTCTTCACCATTTCAAACATCTCCTTCCCATTCCCTGCACCTGTCCTTCATAACAGCTCAGGAATCTCCAGGCTGGTGTTTGGCCCCAGCAGGCAGTTCAGCACTGCCCGAGCCCTTTGCCGAGGAAGCAGTCATCATTTTCCTACAACAGCAGCTCCTGTGCAGCACAGAAATGTGCTGGAATGAATTTCCTGCTGCTGAGTACCGCTGGCCTTGCTAGCCACCGTTAGCATTATGTTGCAGCGGCAGGGGACAAATTTCTCCCTGAAAACACCGCTGTGGATAAGCTTCCTGTGCTCTGGCTGTGAAAATAACTCTGCTGGCACGCAAAAGGGATATGCTTTTTTTTTTTTTTTTAACCTTCTTTTCCCCCTTCTCCCCTTGGCCACTGCTGTGTCGCTGCTGCGAGGGCACGTGTGAGGCTGCTGGCGTGTGCTGCGGTGCCAGGATGATGGAAACACTGATCCCAGTTGCTGCGTGACCCTGTTCAGCGCAGGGATGTGCTGTGCTGTCAGCATCAAGGTCGTCTCTAGGCCTCTTCTCAAGCCAGGATCACAGGCCAGATTAAATTGGAGGAAAAGTTTAACAGACTTTTCTAGAGCTCGTTGTGGGTGGGTGGAGTGGATTCCCAGAGCACGCAGGGACTTGCTAGTGACACAGGATCTTGAGTAGTGCTGGCTTTGCTGGGAGATTTTATCTATTTTTATAGCTGGTGAAGGTGGGTATTTCTGTGATGAGAGCTGTCAACACCAAAGACGCCAGAACGCTCCTTCCTGGCTTGTAACAATCAGCTTCTAGCTCTGAATCACCCCAAAGTAATGGGACTTGCTGCAAATACAGCAGAGGTCAAGCTCTGTTTGCAGGAGATAAGATAGTCTCGCCTGGAAGCGGTTCCTTCAGAGGTGAGCAGAGGGAGATGGCAAACAGGAGGTGTGTCCCTTGGGAAAGAAATTCAGAGTGCACCACCCCTTTAGTACACATCAGAGAATCCACTTATGCCAGCCTGTGATTTGTTGGAGACTGTTTTCCTTGTTTCTGCGAAGGAGGTGGTCATTGCTTTAAAGTGCCCTTCAATATGAGCTACCTGGTGCTGTTTTACTGGGAGGCAGCAGCGGCACGGTCTTTTTTGCTGTCTGTCCTTTAAAGCGGCTTCGAGCAGCAAAACAGGCCCCCCAAAGGTAACTTAAAAAGTTCCTGTCACACTGGTGACAGCTGTGGCACCTCGGGTCTGCGCATCGATCCCACAAGGCAAACAAATGGCCCCGGCTTAAATCCTGCGCCAACAACCAACTTACGCCTTTAATTGGGAAATTGATTTTAAATACAAGCCTCTTAAAAAAAATGAATTAATTCTCTTAAAAAAAAAAAAAAAAGAATTAGAGTCTTTATCTCTATCATGCCTCACCAGGCAAAAGAGAGGAGACAGTTGTTGTCTGCATCTCTGCAGGGCAACCCATGGGTAACCTTCAAGGACCAAAAGATGCGCTGGTGATTCAGACCTGGAGGAGAAGTCTTCTTTGGGGATAGGCTTTCAGCTTAGTTGTCTTTTTAACCCACCCATCAGGGGCCATAGAGGAGGAGGCTTTCATCACCAGTGGCTGCTGTATAACAAGCAAGTTGTGGGCATGTGATGCTGAGCCCAGGTCTCATCCCCTCCCAAAGAGGCCCCTGCCTGTTGAGTTCAAAGGGAGAGAGGCAACAGGGGAAAGAAGAGACTGCACTTTGAGAGGTGTTTTGGAGAGAACACCCACACACGTGTGTGTGTGCCGTCTGCCCTGGAAAGAACGTTTGCTGGGTTTGCACAGGAACCTGTGTGCTCTTATCAAATCTAAGGTATGCAGCACCAAGTCTTCTGGCTGAGTGGTCCTTCAGTAGCCATATGCAGGTTGAGAGGTCTTCATGAGTAGCCACTGTCAATGCTTCTTGTGAGCTGGGGAGCTGCTTGCATTTAGCTGGGGCTGGGGGAAGGTGGGACCTGCCCTGCCCATCAGGTGCCTCTAGGTCGAGGGCTGAAATCTGGCCTCTTGTGTGCCCAAGTCCTTTTTAAAAACTCTTTATGATCCAGGCTTTCTAGCACTCACGGTGGAGTCACGAGTCTTCACTCGAGAGGCCGAGCATCATGACATTTTCTCCGTCCTTTGTCATAGCTGCAGCTGTTTTTCTCCAGGGAAGGAAAGGAGGTGGGTTGTCCCACAGCTCTCCTTGCAGAGAGGTTTCTCTTCCCCCCCTGGTCTGAGCGAAGTGCTTCTCCTGGAAGCCCAAGGTGCTGAGGGATGTTGAAGCGGAGGGCTGCCAGCTGGCCTGTTTCCAGCAGCCTCCTTCCCTGCCTGTCCTGTACCGCAGCCACCTTGGAGCCGAGGTTGTTTATAGAAACGCTGTCAAGCAAAAAGTCTTCTCAGCAGCTGAGAGGAGAGGGATGTTTTCGGTTACTCAGTCCCCCTCAAACTGTGAAGATGCGACATATCAGCCACATAAAATTAATTTATTTAGTTAAGGGAGGTGTTAATTAAGAGATCTCATTTATTGTGTCTCTACAGACAGCTCTCAAGGGCCTTTTGAATTGTCAGCTCTAGTGACAGCAGAAGCTAATGGTGTCACGAGCTAATAGGGGTGTGATTCATGCTGAGGGATAAACTGGGAGATGGTGGAAGGGGTTGAGAGAGAAGAGACAGAGGCGTGGTGGTGGTGGAGGCTCTGTCACACCTTGCTGGCAGCTGGTGAGTCAGGACAGGGTGCCTCGCACTTCCTCCCAGTAAAACCTAGCAGGGGGAAGGGCTCCAAGCTGGAAAAGGATCTTCGTTTTGTTTTCAATAGTCACCTTCTTCTGGTTAATTTTCCTTGGTTGATCAGGACGTGTCAATCTGATGATGGAGTGTGGACCTAACACCAAACTTAGGGGGTTAAATTTGGAGTCTCTTAGAAAATTAACAAATAGCTTGTCTCTGAAAGAGTTAGGGGCTCCAGCAGGGCTGCTCACAGGCACCTCCTTCAGCAAAAGCTGCGCCAACGCTTCTTTCCCCCATCTTTTTTTCTCTTCTCATGATCTGTATCAAGTTGCTTTTGGAGGGAAATTGAAATTCTCCTGATGCAGAAAATAGGCCAGAAGGACAAACAAAGAAATGTAGTTGTGGGAGAAATGCTGGGCTGCCCGAGTGGGTGATGCTGCCTTCTCCCAGTCAGAGATGTTTCGTGTTTTCAGCTCCCCAGTTTGTTAGACAAAGGCGGTATTGCTCGTGCTTAGCAAGCCAGCCCCATCTCTTCTGGCCTTCCCTTCTTGTGTGTCCTCACGGCTTACAAACCAAGCTCTGTTGCAAAGCCAGACTCCTAATTTCTCTCCGCAGACCAGCGTGAGAGGCAGAGGTCGACAGGTTGCCACGACCGTTTTCCAGGTGCTTTCTCAGCCGCGAAGGAGCCGCCTCTCAGGCTGCTGCAAGCCGCTTAAACAAGTTAGTATGCAGGGACAATATGGGACACCTACCGAAAAATGTACTGGTGCTGCAAGGTTCTTTTCACTGTCTCTTGTCACACGGACCGAGCTTGTTGTTTTCTCCAGGTTGCTGATTCGACTTTCTTTGACTCTCTACTTAATTCTTCCTTTTAAACTTTCTTTCACCAATTTTAATCAGGGTGAGAGTCAGTGTCATACAGGCTCCCATTGCTTTAGTCTTGATAAATACATAGATTTTATTTATTTCTAAGCATGTGTGGGGTGGCAGCAGCCCCACAGCTCAGCTGAACCCCTTGCTGGTTGAAGCCTCTGCAAGCCTCTGCCATGGGGAACTGCAGTTTCAGGGTGGTTTTCTGCTGTCCCGAGCCCAGGGTTTGTTTTTGTTGTGCTCAGCTGCTTGAGAGCAATGTGAAAAAGAGGAAAGGCCTTTTTCCGAGTAGACCCTGTGGCGATTCCCGTCCAAAAGCATCACCAGGAGCCGTTCTGGTGCAGGGACACACACGAGATACCTGGGGCACCCTGCATTTTCCTGTCCTGCTCTCAGAGGGTGAAAGAAACCTCAGCTTCCCCTTAGCTCCCATTACAGCAGAAAGGCTCATTGCCCTCTGAGTTAGCTCTTCCCTCGTGGTCCTGTGGCAGAGTGAGGCAGGAAGGGAAAATGTAATGTGAGGCCGAGGGTCCCTGATTTAACCCCAAGCAGGGCTTTCCAGCGATGAGAACTGTAGGTCAGAGTGTTTCCCTTTGCGAACTGCACGTGCAAGAGTGGTTCAGAGGACTGTCTCCTCTGAAGTCGTGCAGAATCTGACCAAGGGTTTTCCTGCAGCCGTGAGGTGTGGGTCTGCACTCCCTTGTGTCCCCAGGGCTGTCTTGTCCTGCCCGGTTCAGCACAGCCCCAGTTTGTGGGAGAGACGCGGCGAAGCTTGTGGTTCAGCTAGAGCAAATGATGGAAGATTGGCAGGCGGCGCGGCAGAGCGGAGCAAGGATGCGTCTGGAACCCGCCCGGGAAGGATTACTGCTCGGCGCTGAGCGAGCACGCTGGAGCGAGAGGAAGAGGTGCTGCAGGAGGGAGAATGAGCAGAAGACAAGATCATTGTGGATTCATTTAAACCACAGTGTCGGATCCTATAAATCTGAAGGCTTTTGCATATTTCCATATTTATATATGAAAATTCCACCAAGTGGCTTAGAGGCAATTGAAATAAAAACAGGGCTGTCAGAGCCTGAAAAGTACCGGCAAATCTCTAACAGGCCATTTAATACAAACGTATGGGCTTCCGAAAGCTGCGAGCAGACTGAAGGTTTCTGCGTGCACATGCCTGGTTGGCCCCACGTTGGTGCTGGCACGCTGGGAACACACTGGTGCCTCCGGTCGCTGAGGCTCCGCTACGCAGGAGGAGCCTTTTGACCCGGTTTACAGCTCCCAAGAAGGGCGCTGCAAGGACTTCGGGCTCCTGTTGTTTCTCTCAGGTGCTTTCTCACCACCTTGGCTTCTGGTCTTTCAAGTGGGTAGTGATGACGCATCAATGAGAGGCTCACGATCAATTAAGAGGGATTTCAGGGCCTTAAGGCAACTGCTGAAGGGATCAGAGGCTCAAGTTGTGTTCTCCTCTATCCCTCTAACAT
>VXBP01010751.1:0-10244 GCA_013400115.1 Rhinopomastus cyanomelas
CACTGGCCATGGGGTCGGGCCAGGGCCATGGCTGGTATGGAAGCCGCGGCAGGTCGCGGCTGCTTCTGGAGCCGCAGTCCCCCTCGGAGCCGTGTTGCCCACCCCCCCCACAGCCCATTCCCAGGGCGGGGGGGGGGGCACTCCCTTCAGGAACACAGCCCCCAGAAAAGGCGAACAAAGACCCTGCCTCGCTTTTTATAGGCTCACTTAGCCAGCCCTTCCGGGGCAGGTCCCAGGACAGACCCTTCCGAAGCGTCCTGGGACCTGTGAACTGGGGACAGGTCCCCCAGGACAGATTCATCCGGGGAAGGCTCCAGGGCAGTGTCACCTCCCCCAGGACAGGCAACTGAGGGAAGGGTTCCCCCTGAAAACAACACAATTTTTCTTCTTCATGAAAGCATATCTGAAAATTCTGGCAGTTCTCAAACTGCAACAAATGAATATCTGAAAGAAAACTAGCTAATAAAATACCCCTATTATGTAATTTATTTTTCCTAAAGAGGCCCGGACCTGCTGCCATGCGATCCTGGCCACGGACTGGAGAAGCAAGACTGGTGCAGATTTGACATCACCACCCCCCACCAGGGAGCAGCCCTTCAACATCGCCGTGAGCTGGGGTACTCCTCTACCTCCTGGAGCTGAGACAGGAGCACAGAGGAGAGGAGAGGAGAGGAGAGGATCTTTGGAAGACCTTCTGGCCATGTGTAGAGTGTGTGGGGGGGTTTGGCCCTGCTGATGCAGCCATGCAGTCAGTCTCCATATTGGATCCTGCACGTGGCCAGGGATATGCACCTAGGTCGCTGCCATTTTGGAGAGACTGATCAGCAGGAAGAGAGGCTGCTGCTGAGAAAGACTTGGGGTGCTTAAGTTTTGGGGGAGAACTCCTTCGTGCTTAGCTGAAGAAAGCAGAAGGACTTGAGAATCATTAAACCTTGGATCTGAAAGATAGAGACTGGGTTCTTTGTTTGAAATGCATGCCTGCTGCATTGAGGGATGCAGGTGTGGACGCTGAGCAGTCAGGCCATCCTGAAAGCGTTGAGCTGGAGAAGCTACGTTAAAGAATTAAAGAATTCACCAGTCTGCAAGCAGTTTGGGTCTCACTGTATCGCAGATGGGGGTGATGCATGAATAACAGAGAGGGTGGTGGTACTCGTCTGTACTTGACTGACATGTTCTTTTTCCCAGGTCTCTAAACAGAACGAAGAACCAAGGCTCAAACTATAGTGACTTCCCATTGTATTTTTCTCAGAATGTGTGATGGCGTTTGTGACTCATTTGCTACGTTGTGCACTAAGTTGTTTAGCCTTTTCTTTCTTTCTGTATAAGTTATAGAGTTAATAAACCTTTTTTCTGGTTTCCCTAAGCTATCCATTGTTAGGCAAATTTATCCAAGATGTCATCAAGACCTCACTGCTTTGCTTTCTTTTCCTTTATCTTAAATTGTGGTCTTGAATCCACCACAAAATTGGTGCTGAAAACCCAGGAGCAGAGCACTTTGTTAGTTTCAACCTGCTACAGTATTGCAATGGGCTCCTTCTCTGTACATTTTCAAGATCCTATCTGTATGTATTCCTATGTGACTTGCCCTAGTTTCTATGGTCCTGCTGGAGTAAGGCAATTCGGACTCTATGACCTCTGGATGTTCCTTCCAACCCCTAATGATCTGTGTATCTGTATACGGTCTCATGCCATTGGACTTCTTGAATTCCCTAGCCTCTCTAACTTAACAGCATTTTTCTAGTCAATACTCAATATGATGAAATGTAACTAAAATAGTTTCTGGTAAGTGGAATGAATTAATACCTGTCTGTGTCAGATGATGATGATCAATGAAGGCTAGCCACAATTTTCAGTGAAACAGAACAAAGTTGTATTCGGTTTTATCAGCATTTTCAAGAAACCAAACTTAGATTTGCAACTGACTTAGTTTTCAAAAACTAAAAGAAAAAAATAGTAGAATGCAGAGTTTTAATTTGCAGTGGAAGTCACTGTGGGAGATAGAAAGGCACTATGTACCTTGTGTCAAACAATTTTTCAATCTTGTGTGGTATCTGGAGTAAAAATAAGGAAGTTGGAAGAACAGAATGCTGATATGTTGATGAGAGATGGAAGTCTTCCATACAGATAAAACCAGAAGGAAGGAAGTTTCAGGTAGCACTTCAATAGATGCCAGCAAACACTAGGCACCAGTAAAAAGAAACAGATTTCATTAAATAATGATATTTTCAAATAGAGTATTTTTAATTATGTTACATATGTTTCACTATCTCAGAAGATGGTTGTTGTCACAACATGCAAATTTCTCATCTCTACAGAAAGCGTATCTGTCAAATTTATCACATAGTACTCAATAAACATTCCCAGGGAAAACACGTGTATAGTTTGTTATAAATGTGATTTGATATAAATGTGGGTTGAAAATAGTTAGACAACAGGAGTTTAAAACAAATTTTCTATATCAGTTAGTGTATTTGGTTTGCATGGCAAGGCTTTGGTAGTGGGGGAGTTACAGATGTGGCTTTTGTGAGAAGCTCTAGAAGTTTTACCCACGTCTGACAGAGACAATGCCAACCAAGACAGACCTACTGCTGGTCAAGGCCAAGCCAACCACCTATGGTGGTAGCATCTCTGTGATAACTTTTTTAAGAAGGAGAAAAAGGTGTTGTGGAACATCAGTCAGAGAGAAATATCAGCACATATAAGACAATTCTGCAGGCAACAAGAAGCAAGAGGAGAAGGTCTTCCAGGTGCCAGAGCAGAGACTCCCTTGCAGTCTGTGGTGAAGACTGTGGTAAGGCAGGTAAGACAGTGGAGCAGATTTCCACCTGCAGCCCACAAAGGATCCCACACTGGAGTGGGTGGATGTGCCCAAAGGAGCCTTGATCCCATAGTGGTCTCACAGTGGAGCAGGTTTCTGGCAGAACTACAAGTAGCCCAACGGAGAGAAGAATCAGTGCCCGTGTAGGTGTGTGTTTGCTGGCCAGACTTGTGACCCCATTGGGGACCTATGCTGGAGCATTCTGTTTCTGAAGAGCTCCACCCCATGGAAGAGTCCCATCCAGGAACATTTTGTAAAGAGCTGTAGTCCAGGTGAGGGCTTCATATTGGAGATGGTCATAGAGGACTACCTCCTGTGAGAGGCATCCCACACTGGAGTAGTAGAAAAGTACAAGGAGTCCTTTTGCTGAGGAGGAAGGAGCCGTGTGTGATGTGGAGTGTGACTGAAGTTGTTAAAGTCCAACTTTTTCCCTTCTGAAATCCTGCCTTGGTCCAGGCATCCTTCTGAACACACAGGAAATATCTATTTCATCTGAATGGGAACCACGGAAAAGAACCTGATGAGGAGACGTATTGAAAATTGACTACTATGGGGAGCTGGATGCTGTCCTTTGGGATTTGTATTCAGAATCTCTTACTGTGTGAGCTAGTTCCAGTTTTGTTGTAAAGTAAAGCAGCTCTTGCTGTTTACTAAAGTGGTATACTTAAAAAAATGAAAAAAAATAGCATCAAAGTTAAATGCAATGAAGGGAAATTATGCACTGGAAGTGACAGAAAATTTAGTGCCATTAACTGTTAAATCAGAAGCAAGAAAAAGTTAATGTGCTGCTCTCAGATATGAAGAGGAATCTGATAATTGACAATAAATACTTGGATAGCATATTCCTGTTACTGTAGAGATGTGCAATAATTAGAAACTGTGTCACATATTTCTGATAGAAGTGAAGCTCAGGAGTTATGTCTGCTTAGAAACAAAAGATGTATATTAAATGAATCTGCTAAAGCACCATTCACCCAAGAAATGTTTAATGCATTTATTATAGGCACCTATGATATTGTGATAGTTTTGCATACAAATAAAGATGTCAAGGCAGTACTCTCTTTTATATTTTTAGTAAACCATTATTCAAGTATTTTTAATATGAAACAATTTGAGATCAAAACACTGCTAAGATATCTAGAAAAAGAAAAGATTGTGTATTACACATATAAACTAAATAGTGCACTGGATGTATAATTCTACTAGATTTAACTGGAGGACAAAACTGATTTTGTACTTTGAAAATACTTATCTACTTATTGGAATACTATTTTCTGTAACTTTTTTAAAGATTAAAATTTCATTTCAGTCTTGTCAAAACCAATTGTGTAACAGTAGGATGTTTTC
This sequence comes from Rhinopomastus cyanomelas, assembly GCA_013400115.1. Taxonomy (NCBI): domain Eukaryota; kingdom Metazoa; phylum Chordata; class Aves; order Bucerotiformes; family Rhinopomastidae; genus Rhinopomastus; species Rhinopomastus cyanomelas. Next base: position 4,166 of record VXBP01010751.1, read on the forward strand.
TCATTTGCCTACAGTTAGATGGCAAAGCAGATAATAAGGCTGAAATATAATATTTTTCTGTAGTCAAATCACTTACGTATGGACACTCGGTCTTTGACAAAATCTTCAGTAGTAATTAGGAAATAATTAGTTCATTTTAAAAATAGCTCTTACACAATCACAATGCAGCTGCTTTCCTCCTTCAGCTAAAAAGTGATGGCAACATTCAGTTGTGATAAACCTCATGTGTTTCTGTCTGGTCTGACTGTCAAAGACTGTTATACTGGACTGAATTTTTTGATATGGCATCTTGAGAACTAATCTCCTTTAATCTGTCTCCTGAAGTAGTACTCCTGTGTAGTTTACTGAAGATAGCAATCAGAGTTTGCTGCACTCAGCCAAGAATCAGGAGAGCTGGATTTCTAATCTTGTTTTCTTCAAGAGAAAACAGCCTCTTGTAGCCAATTTAAGAGATTAGGTCATTCTTGGGCTTAATTAAGAGTCATTCCTTAAAACTTTAAACCATAAAATCCACTTAAATTGCTGTTTAGGATAGAAGAATTTGGTCCTCAGGCACTTTTATCCATTTTTAAAGGAAGCTAATTTCAGATGGCAACATTTGAAGTACAAGATGCTGAATATAGGTATGATCATGAATAACAGCACCAGGTCCAGGTTATAGACATAGTCATCTCGGTGTCTAGAATCTTATTTACAGTTGTATTATCCCAAACTTATAGTAACAGAACTTAGTTTATGTAAGCATGCTAATACATCCTATTTCATGGTGTTGCAGTTTGAAAATTAATAGAACTTTCAGATGTATAGATTTGTGCTTTCATGAAGAAAAAGGTGCATTTCACTTTAACAGAATTATCCCAGGTACCTGTCTTGGACGGGTGTGGGCTAGGTGACAAGGTAAAAGGGGCTGATCATCATGGCCCTGACTCTTTTGCTTGGGGTCTTCCTCCCAGCATGGGGCTTCAGCTCTGGCACCCCCTCTCTCCACTTCCCAGGGTGGGAGGGCAAGATGGAACGAGATGGGACAGCTTGCCACGGCCAGGAAGGTGGCCCAGCTCTGGCCCCGATCCTGGCCTGGCTTGGCCTGGACTCAGCCCCTACCACAACCCTGGCTTTGGCCTGACCCTGGCTCCAACTGGGACTGGTCCCAGCCTTAACCCAGCCAGGCTCTGGGCTGTCACTATGGACCAGAGAAGCTTGAACTTGGTGCTGATCTTCTGCCCCGCATGGAGCAGCCATTCAGCAACCTGTTGTGGGATAACTTAAAAAATTAAACTTATATTAGAAGTGGAGCGTTATTCGCACATTAAGGAAAGTTCTAAGCCTCTAGAGCAGAGTACAGCTGGAGCACAAGGAATCCCGTCCTCTGATGGTTCCCCAGCCAACTTGACCTGCCACCATGGAAACCACGAGGGGTGAAGCAATATGAAGGTATTGCGGTCAACCCTTGTGAGGAGCTGTGGCCAAGCCCTGTGATAACACATTCAGGGATGGGAGCCGGTGATACTTGGAAGATGATAAGCCGTACTCTTGCTACCCTGAGCCATCGTTCTGTCATCTTTTTGACAAATTGCTATCCTTGTGTGAACTTTGCTCATTATAATGTCATTATAATAACAAAACACACCTCTGTCCCAAAACTTACTGCCTTCAAGGGGTGAGCTCCCCTTATTGAGCCTGAGTCTTAATTTTTTAAGTCTATGTCTTTAAAAGCAAAGCGAGAGAATTTTATACCAATCAGAAACAAAAACATGCATGACTGGAGTCACTCAAGCTCCACCTTGAAGACAAAAATAATATAGAAAAACCCCGCAAAAAGGGGAATTGGGACGGAAGGTACCATCTTGAACAAGTTGGGGAATATTCGTGGACCTCTGACTCCTTGGAATCAGTCGATGGGCTGGGACCTCCTTCCCCCCGCATAGGGATGCCTTTGGGTGAGATACGAATCTTCTCAAGAACTTTATAAATCTCTATAGAGTTACTTTTATAATCTAACATGTTGGTATAGAGCTGCTTTTTATCTTAATGCTTTGGTAATTTTAACATTGGTGTACACATATTTTGCATACAGTGCTCATCACCGACAATCCGTAAAGAACCTGTAAATCTGTTGCTCTAATAAATGACTCTTGTTCACGTGAACTAGCCTTGCCGTTCCTCACTGGACACTGCACGAGTCCATAGATTGTGGCTAGAAGAGAACAAAACACGCTGTCGAGTGAATCTGAGTTATACGGACTCGTAGTGTGGCACTATCGAGTGAATCTGACCTAGTTATCAGACTCATAGTGAGAAATTGGGTATTGCTCAGGATTTGGACCTGTAAAGTAAAGGAGTTTACTCCCTGCCAAATCCACTGCCCCCTTAACGCAACACCTGTAGTGAGCTCATGAGCTGAAAGATTTTTTACCTTTTCCCCCTTTAGCTGAGGCAAGAGGAGAAGGGAGACGTGAGGTTCATGGAAACCTCTCGGCCACGTTTGTGGAGTTGGGGGCCTGCTAATCCAGCCATGTGCCAGTCTCTGACATCTTAAAAAACACTGATCAGCAGGAAGACAGACTGTTTGTCATTTCTGCCACTGAGAAAATCTGAAGATGCTTGAGTATTGGGGAGACAAGGAGCCTTAAGAGAGGCATCTGGGAAATCCTTTGTGCTTAGCTGAAGAAAACAGAAGGACTTGAGAATCCTTAAACCTTGGGCATGGAAGACAGAGACTGGGTCCTGTTTGAAAACACGTCTCCTGCATTGATGGATGCAGTTCAGGTGCTGAGGAATCAGGCCTGCCTGATGAGCGTTGAGCTGGAGAAGCTACGCTGAAGAATTGAAGAATTCACCAGTCTGGACAGTTGAGGGTACTGGTGTCTTGCAGATGACAGTGGTGACACATGAAAAACAGAGAGGCTGGTGGTACCTGTCTCTACTTGACTGACTTGGTCTTTCCCCAGGTCTCTAATGTAAGAAAACAAGGACGGATATGATACCCATGGTACTTTTCTCAGAATATGTGATGGCATTTGTGACCAGTTTCTGGTTTGTGTGCACTAACTTGCTTAAACTTTTCTCCTTTTATGTATACAGTTATAGAGTTAATAAACCCTCTTTCATTTTCCCTAAGCTATCCATTGTCTGGCAAATTTTATCTGAGATCTCACAGAGACCTAACTGCTTTGTTTTCTTTTTCTTTATTTTTAATTGTGGTCTTGAACCCACTACACATGGGTTTTTTTTCTTATTTTTATAACTACATATATAGCACAAAATGTTAAAAAGTATTAAATTGTGTATTATTAGATTGCTTTCTTTCTTCCTCTACTTTTATCCCTGGACAGTAATTTTCACTGAAAAAGAAATCCATAACAAATGTGGAGTTTAGTATTTCAAATACTGACCCATATGGTAACATATTAAAGCCAATACATGAGCAGCCTTCAGTTGTTCAGGTCTGGAAATGGAGAGTTGTCTTTGTTATTGAAAATAGAGGAAGTATTGGTTATTCATTACTCTATATCTTGAAGGAATAGAAATGCAGGTATTTGAAAATTGAATGTTTAACTATTATTGATCAGAAATATTAGATTAAAACTGAGAAAGCTCCTTTCTTTGTAGAAACCAAAAACTGCACTTCTTGACTCTCATCAGACATTTAAGCAACCTGGATACCAACAAGCTATAGTAGGCTTTTCCAAAACTGGTAATATCAATGTACGAACTAACCATTACAACAATGATTAATCATCAAGTGCTACAAAAGCTGACATGAAAATGCTTCTCTTGTAGCCTTTCAACATAATAAATTTCTCAAGGAATGCTCTCAGAGAGGATCCTACAAGCAAAAAGGAAGCTCTGCTTCCAGCAACTTAGTGTCATTCTAGCACACTTATGAACACTTCAAAAGACTGATTTGCAAATTAAGTAAGCCCTGGCTTTGAGTTGCTCTAGTATATTTTGAAAAGCAAAAAGAAGAAGGCAGCAGGGGAATTTCTGGATCTTTTCTTGTTTTATTTTTTAGTAGTTATAAGAGAAAAAACTGAACTAGATATTCAGAAAAACAGAGCAAGCCTCATACTTCTGGAGAAACCAAAAATATTCAAATGCATTAAAATAGAAAAGATAATTAAAGGGTCTGGATTTGGTTTACGAGTTGAAAATAGGTATGAATAAAATAATTTCTTATGAAAAGGAATATAAAGTACATATTCTATATGTATATATATACACCATTCTCTCCAGGGTATAGAATTGAAAGAAGATAGTGGATCATGAACTGACTCTCCATCACAGTGATGTTACATGCTCATTATTTAATTGTATTTTAAAACTATCTCTTTTTACTTCTACTGATTTTTTAAGATCGTTCAAGAAATTGATTTTTGTACCTCTTCTTTATTCTGAACTAAATTTCATTTTTTATTGTATTAATGTTCTATTATGTTCTATTGTATTAATATTCTATTAATCATAGAATCATAGAATCATAGAATCATTACAGATCGGAAGGGACCTCGAAAGATCATCTAGTCCAATCCGCCTGCAACAGCAGGATCACCTAAACCAAGTCACACAGGAACCCGTCCAGGTGGGTCTTGAACATCTCCAGTGAGGGAGACTCCACAACCCCCCTGGGCAGCCTGTTCCAGTGCTCCGTCACCCTCACTGTGAAGAAGTTCCTTCTCAGGTTGATGTGGAACCTCCTATGTTCCAGCTTACAACCATTGCCCCTTGTCCTATCATTACATGACACTGAGAACAGCCCAGTGCCATCGTCCTGACACCCACCCCTCAAATATTTGTAGACATGAATGTTGATCTCCTCCTATGGCAACATTCTTTGTTTGCTAAAATAGCTTTTCTCCCTATAAAGCAGTTACTACTGTTCTCCGGGTAACATATTTAATAAACCCTCATCTTTTCTTTCCTAAGAATTCCATTGCATTTGACTTTATAAAGGACAAGCATTTTTGTACCAAAACCTTGCATACTGGGCTGGAACTATCCAGATCACTTCTTCTCCCTTATTTTCTTTGTGTAGAAAAATGGTGAATATTTTGTAATCATGATTCATTGACATGAACTTGATACTTAATTGCCACACCTCTATTAATAAAACAATCTGGAACAGAGAATGATTCCTCTGAATAGAATCCATTGAGTTCATTAGGTGTTGTCAGATAACAAGATTCTTCAACAAAATAGTGACATAGAATACTGAAGTATAAGATGTGGAATAGTGAAATTCTTTAACAAAATTGTATTTACAGTCTGCTTACATACTAATTAATCTGTGTTTTTGAAAGATGTTTGACCCACAATTGTTGAAATAGAAACAGCTTTGCAGACAAGTCTCTTAACAGGCAAGCCTCCAGTTGCATTAAATAGACACAGAGGACAGATTGCTGTAAATCTCCAAAACAGAAAGAAAATCTTATGGTTGTCTTTGATATTATCCTAATTCACTTTAAATAACTTTGATATGATGTTAGTTTCTACATTGGATGTCTGTCACACTTTAGCACCAGGTTAGCCCACTAAATTATAATCTGCTCAACCGTGAAGAGAGAAATGTCCTCTCACCCCCTGGAAGGGGAGAAAAGAGGTAAAGCAAACACACGTACAGAAACTGGAATTAGAAATATTCAATTTTATTAAACTTTCTTACAGATTTTATTAAGTAGGGAAAAAAAAAAACAAACACACCAAAGAAAAAAATGAAAGGGAAAGGGGAAAAGGGGAAAAAAGTATGTTCTTCCTCAATTCAAGTCCACCCCTCCTCTCACCCAGACCTGATAACCTCTGATTCCTAAGAGATGCCAAAGGCTGCGGACGAGGGGGGAGTAAAAAGGAAAGACTAGGAAATCTCCTAATGTTGCAGTTTGAGCACTGCTAGAACCCGTAGAAGTGCTTTCATGAGGAAGAAAAGTTTTGTTGTGTTCTGGGGGACCTACTCCCGTTGCACAGGTCACGGGACCCCCTCCCCCCGGAAGCATCTGTCCTGGGACCTGCCCCGAAGGGTGAGCTGGGGGAGCCTATATAAAACCGGAGCAGAGTCTTTGTTAGGGATTTTCGCGCCTCTTTTCAC
>VXBP01010751.1:10793-54692 GCA_013400115.1 Rhinopomastus cyanomelas
GCAGCTGTATAGAGGGATACAGGTGTGGGCGCTGATCAGTCAGGCCATTCCTATGCGTTGAGCTGGAGAAGCCACGCTGCAATGCATGCGGCTGCACCGAGGGATGCAGATTGTGGGCGCTGAGAAACTCAGGCCATCCCAGACTGACATGCTTTCCTTCCCAGGTCTCTAAATAGAAGAAGATCCAAGGCCCAAACTGGAGTGGTTTACCATTCTACTTTCTCAGGTTCTGTGAGGGCATTAATGACAGAGTTTCCAGTTTGTATGCACTGTCTTGCATAACCTTTTCTGTGTATAGTTACTGTTAATAAACCTTTCTGGAATTTCCCTAAGCCATCAGTTGTCTGGTGAATTTTATCCGAGATGCCATTGAGACCTCACTGCTTTGCTTTTCTTTCTTTGATATTAAATTGTGGTCCTGAACCCACCACACCTAAGCAAAACTTAAATATTCAATTTAATTATTTTCCTAAGCAGCAGTCCAAAAATTTGTGGGAGAGAACAGAGATAAGAGTAAGATAAAAAGGAAAGGGGGGGAGGGGGAAGGAGAGGTGTGAAGCAGAAGAGGGACAGACAGGCCGAAGTGCGCTACCAGCCAAAACAAAACTGAAACCAGACTCCCAAGACACACGAACAGGGAGGGGGAACCAAAAAGAGGGAAAAAGGAATTCCCTGTCCCCAGTTAAGGACCCCCAAAATTTGTCTGGCCCACTCCACCTGCTCAGCCTGTCCCCTGCAAAAGCCACCTCTCCCCTTCACTTCCGCACCCACCAACCTCCACCCCACTGCCACATCCCCGCAGCAGAGACGTTAACTCCTTGTATGCTGAAAAAGAGTTCAATTCAGGAATACCATAAGCAAACAAGATGTCACCAAATCCAGAACAACGTAAAATTTCACATCAGCAATCAATGGTGAACAGTAACCACACCCATTCACATCTACCAATTGCATATTGTATGACTGTAATTATTCTCACACAAATTGCTTATCTACACTATACAATCATACAGAATCATGGAATCATTTTGATTGGAAAAGACCTTACATATCATCAAGTCCCATCATCATTGACCCATCATTGACAAGTCATGCCTGTCATACTGCATTTATATGTCTTCAGAGATGGTAGTTTCCCTCCCTTCCTTCCATGTCTGCTAAGTCTTTTGTTGAAGAAATTCTTCCTAATATCCAATCTGAACTTCCCCTGGTACAATTTGAGGTCATTTTCTCTAGTCCTATCACTTGCTACTTGGGAAAGTAGACTAATCGTCACCTCCCTATAACCTCCTTTCATGTAGATACAAACAGTGACAAGGTAGCCCCCAGGGTAAACGACAACAGATCCCTTAGCCTCTCCCCTCTGGATCTTCCATCAGCTGATGAAAGACACACTTCAGATACTCTGAAAGATGTTCTCTCGAGGGCCATTGCAGAATATCAATGTCCTTCTTGCAATTAGGGGTTCAGAACTGAACATAGTATTCCAGCTGTGGCCTCACCAGTGTTGAGTATAGTTTAATGAATTGTTACAGTATATTAAGCACTGTTTATCACAAAGGAGTGAAATATAATATATTGTGGATAAAAAAAACCTTTTTCAGGAGAGTAAATAAGTCTCAACTCTTAGTATCACGTTTTGAGATAGAGTGAAATATCAAAATTACTTGACTTAAAAGAGCAAACAAAGTTATTTTATAAAAGGAAAAAGTTGTTTTTCTGAGTTTTAGTGATATTAGCTTTGTAAGTTTACTGCTTATTTGTCTTACATTCTTGTCAGATTCAAACTAACAGGAAATCTGAATTCATTTGCAATTCATGTAAGAGGAAATGGTTCATGACTTGACACACTACTTAAATATGCACCCAATGGTGTATGTGTGGAGCCCAATACTGCTGAGGAGTTGGGAGATGTGCTCTGCCATCACCTATCAACAGTCCTGACTAACTAGGGTGAAGACCCAATGGATTGAAGATTAGCAAATGTGACACCTTTCTTCAAAATGAGTTGGAAAGAATATCAGGTCAATGATACACCTATAAGTCTGACCTCAGTGGCAGGGGCCCAGGACAGCTGGTTAATATTCAAGGATCACCTCCTCTGTGTCCAGGAGCAATGTATACCAACCAAGTGGAAAGCGGGGAAGAATGCTAGGAGGCCTGCTTGGCTGAGCAAGGAGCTCCTGGAAACTCCGTCACACAAAAAGAAAATCTATAAGGAATGGAAGAGAGGACAGCTAGAATGGGGGGGAATATAAGGATGCCCCCAGGACAGCTAGAGATCTGGTTAGAAAGGCCAAGACACAGTTTGAATTGAAGTTACCCAGGAAGGAAAAGGGGAACACCAAGAATTTCTCCAAGTATATGAATGGTAAGAAGAAATCTAGGGAAGGTGTGGGTTCCCTCAGAAAGGAAACAGGTGATGTGGTCACAAGTGACATGGAAAAGGCTGAAGTTCTCAATGACTTCTTTACCTCGGTCTTCACTGCAAAGGCCTCCAACCACACTCCTGGGGACATCGAAAATTATGGCAGGGACTGGAAGGAAGAACGATCTGAAAGTGTTCAAGTCCATGGGACCAGATGGGATACACCCAAGAGTCCTGAGAAAACTGGCAAATGAGGTTGCTAAACCCCTCTCTATTATATTCCAAAAGTCATGGCGGTCTGGTGAAGTACCCACTGACTAGAAATGGGGAAACACAAGTTCTGTTTTCAAAAAGGGAAAGAAGGAGGAGCCGGGGAACTACAGGCCAGTCAGTCTCACCTCTGTGCCTGATAAGATCATGGAGCAGACCCTCCTGGAGGCACTGATGAGACAGGAGAATAGAGAAGAGGTGATTGGGCACAATCAGCATGGCTTCACCAAGGACAAGACCTGCCTGACAAACATGGTGGCCTTCTTTGAACAGGTCACAACATTAAAGGATAAGAGGCGAGTGATTGATGTCATTTACCTGGACCTGAGCAAAGCATTTGACACTGTCCTGCACCACATTCTGGTCTTGAAGCTGGTGGAACATGTCTTTGATGGGTGGACCACTAGATGGGTAAGGAACTGGCTTGATGGTTGCACCTAGAGACTGATTGTAGATGGATCCATGTCCAAGTGGAGGCCAGTGACAAGTGGAGTCCTTCAGGGATCGGTCCTGGGACCAGTCTTGTTCAACATCTTTGTTGGTGACATGGACAGAGGCATTGAGTTCACCCTCAGCAAGTTTGCTGACGACACCAAGCTGTGTGGTGCAGCAGACANCAAGCTGTGTGCTGCAGCAGACACTGGAGGGAAGGGATGCCATCCAGAGGGACTTGGACAGGCTGGAGAAGTGGGCAAAGTCCAACCTTATGACGTTCAACAAGACCAAGTGCATGGTACTTCGACGTCTGGGTTAAGGCAATCGTAGGCAAAAGTATAGGCTGGGCAGTGACTGGCTGCAGAGTAGCCCTGGGGAGAGGGACTTGGGGGTGCTTGTGGATGAGAGGCTCAACATGAGCCAGCTGTGTGTATTTGCGGCCCAGAGGGCAAACTGGATCCTGGGCTGCATCAGGAGAAGTGTGGCCAGCAGGTCGAGGGAGATGATNGGGGGTTGGAACTGGATGATGGTTCCTTCCTACCCTGAGTGACTCCGATTCCATGGCTTCTCCAGTGAGTTGAGCCTGCTGTGTCAGGGGGATTGGACTAGATGATCTTTGAGGTCCCTTCCAATCCCTAATGATTCTATGATTCCATGATACTATTCCATGTAATTAGAACACTTGCTTTTAATAAGAAAATTATTTCATTAAGTTTGAAGCTTTCACAAAACACAACATTAAATTTGACCAATATTTGTCATGTAATGCAAATAACCTGGAAATTTAATTAATTATTGATAATATTTTGAAAACTAAGTTCTTAAAATCAAGGTACATTTTCTGGATGTGTGTCATGGCTGAGCTATCACAGACACAAAACTCTGATCTACAGTGTCTCAGTTACTGAAATAAAAAGACCTTATGAGCTAATATAAACATTATTTTATAGAGTTGCATTGATAAATAACTTCATATTGAAAATTTCCTTTTTTCTGGAGCTACTTCTGTTAGGTAAATGATTAAAATTTATATTATTTTCAGTGACCTCTTTAAATGTCTGTACACATAGTAAGTTGCTTAATTTGTTTCTTACCAACTGTTGTTTGTAATTAAATACTTTATTAATCATCACAACATCTCCTGTAGAAATCAATGCTTGTTTTTATGCTTATTTTATTTTATTTTTTCTTTTCTTTTTTCCTTCCCTTTTTTTAAACTATACAGTACTTGAATTAATGAAAAAAACCTCTGTCATTGTTTATCAGATGGGAAATATTCTTTAAATAAAGGGTAAAAAAAAAGTATCCCATCAAAAGATCTTGAAAGCTGAATATTTTCTACATTTGTAGCTTGATCTCATAAGCCATTTCAACCTGTCTTTTGCCTTAGCCTTGTGAGTAATGTCACTGAACTCTGGGACTTTTCTCATGATAAAGCATTTGCAGAACTGGCCTTGAGATAGTGCAGGAAATTAAAGATTCATAGAATTGCTCATAGTAGAAGTTATAATGCACTTTCATCATATCTGTGTGGTGAATGACTTTGCTGACTGTGTTCCTGGCATTGCAGCCTGCATTATGCTTTTCTGCTTCTCTCTATGGTTGAGATGTATTATCTGATTTTACCTGGGACTGAAAATCATATTCTAACAATGCTGAAGTTAAAAAGAAAGTAATGTCTGGCAATTTTTAGATGCTTTACAGAACATATCTCTTCTCACAGACACTATGGAATAGCCTCTATCTAGACTTTAGTAACTCACAAGTCCAATATTTGATATGGAGGATTTCTGTGCAATGTAGTTTTAGTAAAACCTTATATATTTGGTTGTCGTTACAAAGGGTAATAGCTATTTGTCGTTGCACTTGTGCAGAAGATCATAAATCTTTTTAACATAAGTTTTTTAGACTCATCAAACAGTTTTGAGAACCTTACAGCCTTGATGAGTATTTCTGTGGCTTGTGTATTGTGATTACCATGCACTCTCACTTAGCATGTCAAAGAAGATTTGAGAGTTACTTCAATTATTTTAAGAAATGGTGCTGTATTTTTCAAACAGGTTTAAACTATGTTTCTGTGTCTTATAAAATTAATATTTTGCTGACATCTGAAAAGGAAACATACTTCATCAGCTCCCCCTCAGAAACTTTCAGTTTGATTTCCTTAATTTCAAAGTCTGAAACTAAGTAGACATTTGAAGGAAGGCATTTACAAGATATAGGTTATCTATCTATGGGGCACCTGGTTGGCTCAGTCGTTAGAGCATGTGACTCTGAATTCCTGGGGTCATGGGTTCAAGCCCCATGTAGGACATCTTGAGACAGTACTGTAGGCTGACCCTGCTCCAGCAGGAGGGGGTTGGACTTGGATGATCTTTCGAGGTCCCTTCCAACCTCTAACATTCTGTGATTCTGTGACTGTGACTGTATTAACTGTCACTTACAAAGATGAGATTCTGTTGAAAAAATGATGTTTAATTCAGCTAGCAGATTAAATATCGACAAAATTTTTACATTCATGCATATCTTTAGTGCAGTGATTTTCTCTATAGTAGAGGGCAATCAAAAAGCTTTGGGGTCCAGATTTTCAAAGGGGGTCCTTATTGTAGGACTTGAGTGTAAAACTGCTTTCAGATTAAGAGACTGAAAGAGAAACATACTGTTGTAAGGATAATCTGGGGACTTATGAGGTGCTTAACAAGATTCTCACACATAGCTTTTAAGGAATTTAAGACAGCATAGAACTAAAGGGCAAGTACTTGCATGGATAAATAATTGTTGTAAGACAGGTAAAGATGGGAATAAATTATTAGGTTTTTGCAATGGAGCATGATTTCTGGCAGAGTTCTGTGAGGTCTGTGCAATGACATATGCTGTTCAAGATATTGAGAAGCACTATGGAAAAGGCAATTAAAAGACTATAAAAACTGCTGATGACACAGGATTACTCAAGATAAAAATGATGATGACTAAAGAACTAGAAAGAAGATACATACTTCGCCCATGATAAATAGCATCCTTAATGCAATACCTTACCTTAATACAATTATTGAGTTTTTTCCTGATTTCCGGAAATGAGGACGATGAATTTAATTAGGAGAAGAAAATTCAAAATAAACAAAACGATATAGCTCTTCACAAGCAAGACAAGGAATGTCTTTGGTACCATCTGAGTCACAAGTGTACTACTGATGGAAGATTACACTGAAGTTTAAGAGGGACAACTATAAAATTATTTATAATATCAGATAAGAGTAACTGAATAAACTTCACATTAAAATTTCAGGAACTTCTCAGAGGTAAAGAGAGCTAAAAACTCTAGGAACTACTAATGAGTGATATATTTACTTCCTCTTATTGTCACATTTAGAGAAAAAAATCTTTAGCTTTATTCTGAAAAAGGAAAACTTTTATTCTTCTACAAATATTGTTAAAATTTTAAATTTGTTATTCCTTTAATCTCCATTAAGTGCAATGTGAGCTGAAATTAGACTAAATATTTGCTAGATTTGATTTGAACTTTGTTCTTGTAAGTAGTCTAAAGGGTAAAATATCTTCTGTTTGCTTTGTTTTGTAAAGAAGTAATGCCGCATAGCAAATTAAACACTAAGGGTGATTTAGTATTTTTTTTAATCGGTTTTAAGCTACAGATAAATTATCTATTAACTGCATAGTACTTCTTTCAAATACATCTTAAATCAGGAACTTTTCTTTCACGTCCTTTTTAATATTCGGATTGCTGGATCACTTCTCCTATGAGGATAAGCTGAAGGAGGGGGAGAGGTTGACCACCTTGGAGAAAAGAAGACTACGGGATGCCCCTATTGTGACCTTCCTAAATCTGAAGGGAGCCTTCAAAAAAAACTAGGAGGGACTTGTGGTCACAGGGTGAGAGGTAGTGGTTTTAACCTGAAAGAGGTTAGATGTAAGGAGAAATTTCTTCACCATGAGAGTGATGAGACACTGCAATAGGTTTCTCAAGCAAGTTGCAAATGCTCCATCATTATAAGTGTTCAAAGCCAGGTGGGCTGGAGCTTTGATGAACCTGGTATAGAAGCAGATGGCCCTGTCCATGGTAGGGGAGTTGGAAACAGATGATCCTTAAGGTCTTTTCCAGACCAAACTATTCTATGATTCTATCAGAAGCTTCACTCTGTCTATGGTGATGAATTACATGAAGACTGCTGCAAGTATCCTGCTCAGTACACATGCAGCAGAGAGAGCACTGGTCTCCAAACTCTATTTTATGGAGGTTTCTGGGTGATCTGGATGTTCCCTGAATGGGAAAGCTTGCAGGAACTGAGAGGCAGCTGCTGAGGTTTGGGTACTCTCATGGCATTAGCTGGGCAAACACCATGGAGGGTGAAACTAGAAGTCACACTCAGACCACACACAACAACGAGAGCACTAACCACTTTAGCCGCTTCATAAAAAAATGGTGAAAACACAGCAGCAGAGGAAGACCAGGCTACGGACACCACTGCCTATAGATGTGGGAACTCAAAAGGAGGTCCCCTAACAAGATGAGGCCGTGAGTATGACAGGCTGCCGGGAATGTAACAGTCGTTTGAGTATTCCTGGCTGTGTACAGTGCGAGCAGGTAGCTTCTCTGCTTAACTGAGAGGCACATCTGCAAGTAGCGGTTGAAAAGCTACAAGGGGAAATAGAAAGGCTCAGGAGAATTGGAGAGTCTAAAATAGAGGTAGACTGGTGAAGCCAGCCTGGACAACAGCCAAATAAGAGCCAGAAACAAGGAGTCCAAGTATCCTGCACCTCTCACATGAAGGAAAGAAGCCCAAGGAGAAGGTGTGAGTGGAGTCAAGTGAAGGGCCATGGCAGAAAAGTGAGCACCGCCCTTGCCTGCCTCACTTTCTCACTAGCCACTTAGTAATAGATATAAGTCCCTAATGTAAGACAGGTGGTCTAATAAGGATATAGAGCACAGAGAACCCATACAGGAGATCCTAGTAAAGTCAAATAAAGCCAGAAAATCTTTGAGTAATGTGATGTCCTCCTCCACGAACAAGAGAAGGGAGTTATTGGAGACTTTCTCCTGAAAGGGACTGAGGGCACAATATGCAGAGCTGACCCTCATCACAGGGAAGTCTGTAGTGTACCTGCAGCCTGAATCAGGGATATCACTAGGATGCTCCTGGTGAGATCAGCTGACTATTACCACTGCTGATCTTCTAGACAGGTGGGGAGGAAGCTGTATTCCGTAGCCTGAGGAGAATGAAGAAAGACTGCAAGGACAAGGCCTTTAGACTTTTGGTAAAAGAGCCTGGGGCACATATTGTATTCTCATAATTTCTTCCATTTTGGGGTGAGCACACAGACTGGAATAGAATGACAAGGTCCATTAATGTGTGGCTAAGACGCTGTTGTTACAGGCAGGGCTTTGAGTTCTTTGATAGTGACTGGTTCTAGAAGACATCAGTCTTACAGGTCCACATGAGAGAGGTTTATGTCAGAGGGGGAAAAGGGTTCTGGGGCAGGAATTGGCAGGACTCATTCACAGGACTTTAAACTAAATTGAAATGGGGTGGGATAGTTGATGAGTGCGCACCTGTAGGAGAGAGCTCTGGTCTTAATGAAAACCAGCTGGCCTCCCGCTGTCCTAGGATGAAATCGGAGTGCTAAGCTCGTTTCCTAAAATGCCAGTACACCAATACATGCAGCATGGGGAATAAGCAGGAAGACTTAGAAATCTGCGTCCAGTCAGGTGATTATGATCTGGTGGCAATTACAAAGACCTGGTGGGACACCTCATATGACTACAATATGGTCATGGATGGCTATGTTCTTTTCAGGAGGGACACATTACCAAGGCGAGGTGGTGAAGTAGCTCTTTACATAAGAGAGCAACTGGAATGTATTGAGTTCTGTCCATAGGCAGATGAAGAGAGTTTGTGAGTACAGATTAAGGGGCAGGCTGGCATGGGTGACACTGTTGTGGGTGCTTATAGCAGGCCACCAGATCAGAATGAGGAAGTTGATGAGGTCTACAGGCAGCTGAAAGCAGCCTCACAGATACAGGCCCTGGTTCTCATGGGATATTTCAACTACCCAGATAATTGCTGGAAGACCTACTCAGCCAGCCATCCAGAGTCCAGGAGGTTCCTCCAATGTATCGGTGACAATTTCCTGATGCAAATCATGGAGAAGCCCACTAAGAGAGAAGTGCTTCTGGATCTCACCAATAAGGAGAGTGTAGTTGAAGCAGTGAAGGTTAAGGGCAGCCTTGGTTGCAGGGACCATGAGATGGTGGAGTTCAGGGTCTTGTGTGGTAGGAACAGAATACGTAGCAGAATCACAACTCTGGATTTCAGGAGGGCCAGCTTTGACCTTTCCAAGCAATTGCTNTCTGGTGGCAATTACAAAGACCTGGTGGGACACCTCATATGACTACAATATGGTCATGGATGGCTATGTTCTTTTCAGGAGGGACACATTACCAAGGCGAGGTGGTGAAGTAGCTCTTTACATAAGAGAGCAACTGGAATGTATTGAGTTCTGTCCATAGGCAGATGAAGAGAGTTTGTGAGTACAGATTAAGGGGCAGGCTGGCATGGGTGACACTGTTGTGGGTGCTTATAGCAGGCCACCAGATCAGAATGAGGAAGTTGATGAGGTCTACAGGCAGCTGAAAGCAGCCTCACAG
The DNA here is from genome assembly GCA_013400115.1 of Rhinopomastus cyanomelas. Lineage (NCBI taxonomy): Eukaryota > Metazoa > Chordata > Aves > Bucerotiformes > Rhinopomastidae > Rhinopomastus > Rhinopomastus cyanomelas. Next base: position 20,528 of record VXBP01010751.1, read on the forward strand.
ATACAGGCCCTGGTTCTCATGGGATATTTCAACTACCCAGATAATTGCTGGAAGACCTACTCAGCCAGCCATCCAGAGTCCAGGAGGTTCCTCCAATGTATCGGTGACAATTTCCTGATGCAAATCATGGAGAAGCCCACTAAGAGAGAAGTGCTTCTGGATCTCACCAATAAGGAGAGTGTAGTTGAAGCAGTGAAGGTTAAGGGCAGCCTTGGTTGCNAGGCAACGTGGGCCCCCTGCCAAATGAGGTGGGTGCCCTGGAGACAGGGGATACAGAGAAAGCAAAGATACTGAACACCTTCCTTGCTTTTGTCTATACTTCTGGGAGCGGTCCTGATATGAAGACCCAGATTGGTAAGGCTCCATAGGAAGTTGAGGCAAAGGAGGAGTTTTCCCTGTTTGATGAGGACTGGGTTAGGGAATACATTTAGCAAACTGGAGGTACATAAATCCATGGAGCCTGATGGGATGCACCCACGTGTACTAAGGGAGATGACGGAAGTCATTGCTAAGCCACTCTCCATCATCTTTTCTAAGTCATGTGGATCAGAAGAGGTGCCTAAGGACTGGAGGATATGAAATGACATTCCAATATTTTCAAAAAGAGTGAGAAGAAGATCCAGATAACTATAGAATGATCAGGCTCACCTCCATTCCAGGAAAGGTGATGAAACAATTTATTCTGGACACCGTCTCTAGGCATATCATGGACAATAGTGTAATAGGGGACAGTCAGCATGGCTTCACCAAAGGGGAAGTCATGCTTCACTAACCTGATGGACTTTTATGAGGGCATAACCAGGTGGATATATGATGGCAGAACAGTGGATGTCTGTCTGTCTTGACTTGAGTAAGGCATTTGACACAGTCTCACATAGCATCCTTGCAGCCAAATCGAGGCAGTGTGGTCTAGATGATCTGGTAGTAAGGCGGATCGTGACTTGGCTGCAGGATAGAAACCAGAGAGTAGTGGTCAACGGGACAGAGTCTAGCTGGATGCCTGTATCTAGTGGAGTCCCCCAAGGGCTGGTACTGAGACCAGTCCTATTCAATCTACTCATTAATGACTTGGATGTGAGAGTAGGGTGCACTGGCAGCAAGTTTGCTTATTACACAAAGCTGGGTGGTGTAGTTCACACTCCAACAGACTGTGCTGCCATTCAGCGAGATCTGGACAGGCTGGAGAGCTGGGCTGAGAAAAATGTAATGAAGTATGACAAGGGTAATTTTAGAGTCTTGCATGTGGACAAGAACGATGCCAGGTGCCAGTGTAGGCTGGGGACTGACATGCTGGAGAGCAGTGTAGGAGAAAGGGACCTGTGTGTCCTGGTGGACAGCAATATGACCATGAGCCAGTAATGTGCTCTTGTGGCCAGGAGGGCCAACAGCATCCTGGGGTGGATCAGAAGTGTGGTGGTTAGTGGATCTAGAGAGGTTCTTCACCCCATCTACTCTGGCCTGGTGAGAACACATCTGGAGTATTGTGTCCAGTTGTGGGCTACTCGGTTCAAGAGGGATGTGGAGCTGATGGAGGGTTTCCAGCATAGAGCAACAAAGATGGTGAAGGAAGTAGAACACTTCCTTTATGAGGAAAGGCTGAGGGAGCTTTATCTTGGAGAAGAGGGGACTGAGGGGTGACCCCATTAATGTCTATATTTGAGGAGTGGGTGTCAGGAGGATGGAGCCAGGCTCTTCTCAATGTAATCTTGTTATAGGACAAGGGGCAATGGCTGTCAGCTGGAACATAGGATGTTCCACATCAATATCAGAAGGAACTTCTTCCCGGTGAGGGTGACGGAGCATTGGAACAGGCTGCCCAGGCAGTTTGTGGAGTCTCTTTCGCTGCGGATATTTAAAACTTGCCTGGATATGTTACTGTGTGATTTGGTCTAGGTGATCCGACTGTGTTAGGGGGATTGGAGGTCCCTACCAATCCCTTATGATTCTATGATTCAACATTTGGAAGCCACAGAAATATTTTTACTGGTTGAGATGCTGGTGGTCTCTGATATAGTTCTGGTATAAACTGAGCTCTCAAGTAGAAGCATTACACTTTCCATTGCCATGCATAGTGATTACAAACAACCTCACACAGAAGCTCCCATCTAATGATAACTTGGCTAATTAATTGATAGATTCAGCAGCATGGGGCCTGTACATTAGAAAATTCATTATGCACGGGAATAAACATGAATAATGCAGGCTTTATGCCTTATTGAAAGAAAAGCATGCAAGCATCTGTTTCTTTGCTAATAGGGAATGATAATTAAAATGAATAATCATTATACCAGAAATAAATATCAGGCTTTGTGAATTATGATGTTTTAAATGTTTCCAAACATTGAAATGGAGTTATAGCCTATTGACTATTTCCTAATTTTCATATCTTTGAATTAAGCCACATCTGTCCATATTCCGCTTGTTTCTCTGCTGCTACTCATCTTGTCCTGTCACTTGCACCTATCTGTATGTAAATCTCAGTTACACTTTTTTCCCCCTCCTTTTGTTTCTGTATTTTATTTTTGGGAGGTTTTTAATTTTAGACAGATCTCTTCTTTGCTTTTTCTTCATCATATATTGGAGGAGACATGCAGTTTTGAATGAAAGCTGAAAACACTTAATATGGACATGTCCTTTAATCCCTGGAATTTAACAATACAATCTATGCTTTCCATTGCTTTAACTTAAAATATGATTGAACTAGGGAAGAGTACCTAGAGAATTTAAGACTATGCAGATTGTGTTCAGAGATTACATTTATCCTCTTTATATCAGGAACAAATAAAAAAAACAAACCCAGTACCTTTAAACTAGCTGTCCAGATCAGTCAGTTTACATTCTACATCTCTCCTTTCTCTGAGATTTATTGCTGAAGATGACTATCACAGGGTATGGAATATCCCTTCTGTCAGCTTGGGTGATTAGCTCATGACTATGCAAAACATTAATGAGTATGAATACCAACACTTAAGTCCCTGCTTGTGAAGTCAGACTGAGAAGTTTTCTAGCTTGTTGCTTCCAGCACTCCTAATCACAGACCTGACCACTGGTTGACTAAACATAGAACATTCCAACACAACAGAAACCATTGGGAGACAGCAGCAAGTATCATTTTAGAATTACTAATGGAGATTTCCAAGGAATTTCAAATGATTACCAGCATGCATAGCATTTTTCTCTATGTGTATCTGCCCTTCCTCCTTCTTAAACATGGACTCTGAATTACAATTGCAAGTCTAAACTGAAAAGATTAAATTCCTATCGTTTATATTGTAAACATCTTTATCTGAGATTCTTGTGTAGGTAATGTAAAGCAGGATTAACAAATCCTAAAGGATCTCTCTTAAGCAGATAACTTGGAAAACTTTCTAAAAGTGCCTCTTCACCTGCAATGACAGTGAGATAAGCCAAGTAGCATTGTTGCAGCCACTTACATCACTCTGTTTGCTGTGAAATGAGATGGTTCCTATCAAGTCTTTTCATAGGTTTAGTCTTATAATACACTGTTTTTCATAGCAACACTATGTGCCAAGATAACTCATAAAAGTATAGTATATTTAGAGCCAGATTGTGACACTTTTATTTGCATTAAGTAGCTTTTTATTCCGCTGACAATTTTGTCACTTTGTTGTTGTGTTTTTCATTGCAATTACTTCTAGAGAGATGCACACATTACCATAAATATATATTACAGATGCAATTAACATATAATTTTAAAGGATTTAACCCTCGCTTAAATATATTTAGTGCTACAAGGTGAAAGATGTGTTTCTTTGGAACAAAAAACATTCACTGTATCACTATAATGTGCACATTAAAAATGTATCAAAATGGTTTTAGTTCATTCATTTGAAAAATGTTTTGGTAAAAGTAATCAAAAGACCTTGAGAAACTCAACCACTAAAAAGTCCACTAAGAAGACTGGAAATGGAAAACACTTTTAATTCTAAAAACATAAACTATTTTGCGGGGGGGACTACAGCTAGTCCGTTGACCCTTTGACTGGAGTAGAAGAGTTTAACCTTGGATAGATTAAAGTGTGTCCATAAGAACAAGGAGTCAGAGATATCTGAAGAACGTAAACAACTGACCATGCTGGGAGAAACTTGGTACAGACATGAGCAAGGGGCATATGAAGCTGAAACAACAATGGCCCCTTGTTTATATATGTGTTGTACCAATAAAATAAAGGCACCTGTGTGCAGAAAGGGTATTAAAGGAACTAGTTGCATTAATAAAGTATCTTTTGGCTCCCAGGTGACCTTATTGTGACCTTCCAGCATCTGAAGGGGGCCGAAAAAGTCTGGGGAGGGGCTTTTTAGGATATCATGTAGTGACAGGACTAGGGGGAATGGAGCAAAGCTGGAGATGGGTAGATTTAGAGTGGATGTGAGGAGGAAATTCTTCACTGTGAGAGTGGTGAGCGCCTGGAATGGGTTGCCCAGGAAGGTGGTAGAGGCCCCATCCTTGGAGATATTTAAGGCCAGGCTGGATGAGGCTGCGGCCAGCCTGATCTAGGGTGGGTGGGGTGTCCCTGCCCATGGTAGGGGAGTTTGCACTGGATGATCCTGTGGTCCCTTCTTAGCCAGACTGACTGTATGACTTGGTCTGCAGGGGGATTGGACTAGATGATCTTTTGAGGTCCCTTCCACTCCCTAATGATTCTATGATTCTGTGATCCTATCTTCTTTGACTGCTTGCACATTGGTCTTGACTGTGTTGCATGTCCACTGTGACACTGTCTCGTGTTCTTAGTACCATTTTAAAATTGAATTTCATTCAATAATAAAGTACATTATAACACTACTAAATACTAATGCCATATAAATATATATTATATTGATTTACTCACTGGATTTAATTTAGGCAGGCATATTAGATGTAATAGTGTACATACTCTGATCAGCTGAAAATCTAAACTGAACACAGGAAAAAAACAGATAAATTATTTATATTTATCAAAGTACATGGACATCTGAAACAAAATGAATCTCGTTTCTCATAAAAAGAGAATGACACACTTGTTCTTAATTTCGTTATATTTCTTTTGCATAGAAGTTATTGTAGAAATATAAGCATGAATGTGGGATTTGATGGGACAGAGAAGAGAAATATGCAACATAAAACCTTACTGTTGAAGGTATCATTTACTGTATCTGTCCCTATTACTGGTTTTCAGCACTTCAGAATCACAATTTAGAAAAGGAAAAGACAAAGCTTAGATTCAAACAATAAAATCCCACTTTCAGGACAGAACTTAGTAAAAACATCTCTCTGTAACTACATGACGTATATTATAGGTTGTTTATTCTTTAAACATAGCTGATTATACTTTATGAATATGACACATTTCTACCTCTGCTACATCATGCTTTCTTTGTTTTACCATTATTTTTTCAGACTGAACTACGATTTTCTCTTCAGAGAAAACTTTTAATGTAGCAAGACTTGTTTTTTTCAGCCACAAACATATTACAGTCATGGAATCATAGAAACATTTAGATGGGAAAAGACCTTTAAAATCATCAATTCCCAAACCCACTGCTAAACTATGTCCTTAAGCTCCGTATTTACATGACTGCTATAAACATTTAGGATTTCTTTTTGTTGACTCAGTTATAATATATTAATCCATAATGCAGTCTAAATCATAAACTCATTTAACTGAATGAAGATACTAATGGTTAAGATCCTGTCTTTGATTTTTGTGGATGCCCAATTAAGTCTTGGAATAAGAACTGAGCTGCAATTTAAATGCATTTTCTTTATTTAGAAATAAGCCTGGTTGTATTTTTTTGAACACCGGAGAAGTCTCAAAAAGGTAACAATTTCAGTCCATAGAGTTTCAAGCACCGTTTTCATCTAGCATTCAAATTCAGTGTTAAAAGAGTATTTCCTTTTTTCTTTAGGGTGCTTTGATTGGGGTGTTTTTTTGGTTGTTTTTTGTTTTTTTTTGCTGGATTACAGTCTATTGTTTTATATATTTTCCAGAATTTTAATTCTTTCTTTTTGTTTCTCACACATACATGCACTGCTAACTGCTAAACTAGCTTTCTCCACCTGTATGTGGCGCAGTGTCATATGTGGCTTTATTTAGGGCTGCTAATATGCATAGATAATTTGTATTATTCATATATGCCAATATAATGTATTTGTATGCTTGTATATTTACATATATAATGATCCATAGTTCTTTGTAACAATCTCAAGGCAATGACATAGAAGTTGATCCAAGAAAACCACATTCTTGACAAAAGAATTAAATTATCAAAACTATGACTAACCAAGAACAGTATGCATGTATTAGTGCATATTTGTCATTAACTATTATATTGCTATGGAATATTTTTTTCCTTTGAATCTGAAGACAAACAACCATAGTGAAAACTATTCAGTTTGCTAAAAATAGTCAAACTCCAGTAAAATGTGATTTAGTAAAACGTTATTTCATTGTGAAACTCCTCCACCTCCAGCCTCAGAAGTTTAGAAGTTACATTTTTTTGCACAGAATTAAGCTATGTGATTGCAATAAAAATGGGCTTTATTAGAACTATCATTTCTCTAAATCTGTAAAGCTGAAATATTCTGTCTTCACTGCACAAAGCCATAGACTAGGCAAAATTGAGAGAGCAAGGTGCTTCAAAGAAGAGAGTAATTTCCATATAAATCTAAAACCATGTTCAGTGTATCTGTGCTTCCTCTTATTTAGTTGATTACTTCTGGGGAAATACATAAGAGTTCTTCAGCTTCTAGTATCAGGAAGTTCTAAGAAGGCAACCACAAGCACTTTCAAGAGGCCATAGAAAATATTTCTACTTTTTCCACATCGTAATCAATTAGGTGACTTCATTAAAATCTCCACTAATGAGTCTGAGTGTCTCACATTTCTTTTCAACAAAGGAAATCAGGATGCAATTGGTAATCAAGATAATTTTAGTAAAATGATACTATTTATTTTTATTTCTTGAGAATCCTTCTGGGTTCTGAAGCTAAAAGTTACACATAGATTTTTTAGTATTTTTTAAAATTGTCATTTTCTTAAAATGAGTGAGGACGTTGGTGGGGATGCCTATGTTGTCTATTTGTGTTTTGGGGGTTTGGAGGGTGTTACTTTGGTATGGTTATCCTTGTTTTTCTAAGTATGACAGTATACAGAATTTTAACAGGAGTCTAAAACAAACTTACGTAAAAATTCCCAGTAAATACTTCTGTGGAAAAGTCATGTGCCACTGGCACGTTGTGATGTTATCTACCACATGAAGTTCTCAATACACAATTACACAAAGACCTATGCAAAGGTCAGATGTGTCCCTGCTTTGAGAAGAAGTTTGGAAGGGATACTTCTTGAGGACAGTGCCAAAATGCTTGTGATCACATAAATTAATGAAAATTATAGTTTCTCCTTGTTTATTCCTTATCATGTGACACAATCTCACTCTAAAAATATTCTGCAATTCACTTCAAACTAAAAAAATGCAAAAACCAAAGAAAACCTCTTCAAATTAGGTTACCAATTTCAACAACACTGATCTTAAGAGAAATAACTGATAAAATTAGCAAGAATTAAAAACTCCAGACTTGTTTGTTGAACATGCTTGCTATGAAGCTATAATCACAGACTAAAATATGTGTAGAATTTGTAACTTTTACTTACCAAAAAATGTTATATCAAGTATATCTTATATAATTTAACCTTGATACAAGTCACAATTGTGATTGTCTCTGCACATGTTTAATTCCCTTTCTTTTCTTTCTGTCCAGTTCTCAATGATTTATTAGTTCATATAACCAGGTGGATAGATGATGGCAGAGCGGTGGATGTGGTCTATATTCACTTCAGTAAGGCATTTAACACAGTCTCACATAGCATTCTTGAAGCCAAACTCAGGAAGGACTGAATGATCAGGTAGCAAGATGGCTGCAGGATAGAAGCCAGAGAGTGGTGGTCAATGGGACAGAGTCTAGTTGGAGGCCTGTATCTAGTCGAGTGCCTCAGGGGTCGGTGCTGAGACTAGTCCTGTTCAAATTATTCATTGACGACTTGGATGAGTTATTAGGGTGCACTGTCAGCAATTTTGCTGATGACACAAAGCTGGGTGCTGTCACTGACACTTCAGCAGACTGTGCTGCCATTCAGCTAGACTTGAACATGATGGAGAGCTGAGCAGAGAGAAATTTAATGAACTCTAGCCAGCGTAAGTGTAGAGTCTCGCATCTGGGCAACAACCTCAGGTATCAGTAAAGGCTGGGGACTGACCTGTTGGACAGCAGTGTAGGAGAAACAAACCTGGCAGTACTGGTGGACAGCAAGATGACCATGAGCCAGCAATGTGCCCGAGTGGCCAAGAGGGCCAACAGCATCCTGGGGTGGATTAGAAGAGGGGTGGTTAGCAGATCGAGACAGGTTCTTCTCCCCCTCTACTCTGCACAGGTGAGACCATATCTGGAGTTTTGTGTCCAGTTCTGGGGCCCTCAGTTCAAGAAGGACACAGAGCCGCTACATGGAGTCCAGTGTAGAGCAACGAGGCTGATGAAGGAAGTGGAGCACCTCCTGGTGAGGAAAGTCATAGGGAGCTGAGTCTCTTTAGCTTGGAGAAGAGGAGACTGAGGGTTAACATGTTTATAAACATGTGAAAGGTGGGAGGAGGGAGCCAGGCTCTTCTCAGTGTCATCTAGTGATAGGACAAAGGGCAATGGGTGTAAGCTGGAACATAGGAGTTCCAGATATCAGAAGGAACTTCTTCCCAGTGAGGGTGATGGAGCAGTGGAAAGGGTTGCCCAGGGAGGTTGTGGAGTCTCCTTCTCTGGAGACATTTTAAACTCACCTGGATGTGTTCCTGTGAGACCTGTTTTGGTGGGTCACTTCCAATCCTTAATGTTCTGTGACTGTTATTCTGTGATATAATGGCAGCAGATAAAATATAAAGCAAGAATTAAGCATGGTCATTGTCAAAGTGGCTATTCATTTTAGCTGCAACTCTGTATTACAAATTATACTTGTGGGATACTTCCCCATTTAAATAACAATGCTTTGAAAGGTTTTATTGGATCACTTACTAAGGAAAACTAAGTAGGAAAATGTCTAGATTGTGATTCTTGAAATAGATTCTGACTTAGTTATATTTAGCCTCCCATGTTCCCAAATAAGCAGAGAGCAGCAACTTCAGCATTCTGTAGGTGAAACAACTGTGTTAGTTATTTATAGGTGTGATAGAGAAAGTTTATATGTACCTGTGTATATATAAACAATATATACATATATATACATATATATATATAAATATATATACACAGGTACATATAAACTTTCTCTATTATATATATATTATATTTTTATATATTTATGTATTCATATATATGAAAATATATAAAAAATATATAAATAAATGCACGTATGTATGTATAGGATATATGTAATTATTTTGGACCTTACAAATAAAACCTAAAGTTTGAAGTTCAGCTGGAGGCATAGAGGGCAATGCTTGATTCTTCACTGGCTTGTTTGTTTAATCTATCCCTTTCATTTAAAGTAAAGCAAGACCTGACACAACATCTCAGAAAAGCAAACATTATAATTTAACTAGCGTAATGGAATGAAGTGCATCCTAGATGATTATCATCAGAGGATGAAAAATTCTGATGAAATACTATCTGACAGAAATAAATGTTTGTGGATGGAAGGATGGAAGCACTAAAATGTATGAGTTATGGACATTTAGGGCTACAGGGCTTTCAGAACTGGTTGTTACCAGACTGACAAATGCAAATTAAAATGCAAAGAAACTATTAAACTGTGAATCAGTGAATTGAGATTCAGATGTGAAGTCAAGAGGAAGGAAAAGATTGCAAATGGATATCTGCACAGACTTAAATGAAAATTTTCATTGTGTTTGCATTCTCAGTTACTCGTTTAATACTGAATGGACCAGGGAAGACATATCTTTTTTCATTCAGAGTTGTATATTTTATGAAAAAGAAATAGAAAATATCTTCTACACCACTATATACAATTAATTTTAAAATCATAATATGTGATGAACATGGGTATACATATATTAGGGAATCCTTATCTACCACACTTTGCAAAAAAGGCATGGGTAGACACCATTCTTTAATTATTTGATATAAGGTGATAGTTTAGAAAGCTGTTTTAACATTTAGATGTTGGAACTTATTCTTATTAATCTATTTCAGCCATTATGACCATGCCACCCTGGAAAAACAACCAACCTTGTTTTGGAAGCTATGCAGGATTAGGCTGGATTTATACTATGGATGGGAGACCATCTGGGAACACATTGGTGCTGTAGGCTTATCCTGCTCTGGCAGAAAGGGTTGGACTTAAATGATGCCTTCCACCTAGTAACATTCTATGACTTCTATGGTATTTGAATAGTGGAAAACTAAAATGGAAAACATAGCTACAATAGCATTAAATGTAAGTACAGTATTAAATGTAAGTACAAATAAATGTAAGTATGGTATTCAAACCCATAAAGTTTTTCTATTTCTGGCCATTATAACAGCAAACTGACTATTCTGTATGTAAGTTCTGTAGGGCATTGTAAAAAGTTATGGTTTTATATTTGAATTACATAGAAATTATAAAATGCAAGAAAAAATATAAATATAAACACCTTAAAATAAATATTGTCTAATGCAATTCCTGATATGCTGTGCAGTACCCTCCTGTAAATCTGTTCAGGTATGTTAAAGTTAGTAGAAATTAATTTATCATATTAATTTTGAATCAAGACTTCTTTGATAAAAACATTGTCAACACTGTACAGCAAATAATTCATCAAGATTTTCTGAGGTAATAATTCACTGCATTTTTCTCTATAGACTACTGGGAAAGAGTTTCTGCTGACTGATATGGTAATATTTTGCCACAATAACAAAATAAAAAATAAAAAAAAAATTGACTAAGTATTTCTTTGTAAATTAAGGTAGTTTTCATCTTTTTCCATGTCCACAAGCAGATATTGCTTTTCTCATGTATTGTAACTATTGGAATTAATCCTTTTTTTTTTCCTATATAGATTGACAGAAGCATTAACTGTGACTGTTCAATATCTATAGTAGAAACTGCTGCTTTGTTGTTTAACTTCAAGGTTCAAATAACAAAAGTGTTTTGGTCTACAACACTCAAACTTTATACTAAACACATGTTATCTTTTACAGAAAAAAAAAGTAGTTTTACAAGTAGCAGGATAATAAGTGCCTCAGTAGTTGTAATAAATATTAAGAGCTTCATGTGCAGCAGTTCATAAAAATTAAACTAATGCAACCTTCATAGGCTATTTACAAGTTAAATCTGATAACACTCACAGGGAGTAGCTACACACATTATTTTAGCTGTTGTAGAATCACAATTTTTGCCTACATAAATTTCTTCCCATCATCTAGCTTCTCTGCTACTAAAAAAAAATAACCAACAAGTTTTGGGAACATCATTTCCCTTAAAATTTGTTTCTTTGACTGAGTAAACTATATAGGCAGCTGTATTTTTCTTAAGGCTCTTTGTGTTCCAGATAGAATGCTATGCAATTTGCAAAGGGTATTTAATAAACTGGACGGAAGTCTAAGTGGGCACAATTACTACAGCTCATTGAAGGGAGCATGAGTAAGATATAATCAATGCTTCATTTTCTTGTTCATTGCAGAACTTAGCCCAAAAGTAACAGAAATGGACCTTATATCTCTAGCCAACTAAATTGAGAGCTCTCAGCTTGCCAGCTGATAAAATATTAAAAGAAAGATGATCCTTGTGAGATTTGTTTCTCAAAATTATGTTTAAAGAAACTAGGGAAACCTATAGGCATCTATTTCAAGCATTCAATCCTTAGGCAACATAGATCTCATATAAGAGCTTTATCCCACCTAACTGCATAGACTTGTGTGCATGTATGTGGCACAGTCACTGATTATTTCATCTTGGATTGTGGGGACTGCATTCTGCTCCGCATGTCTGTCTTCCAGTTTAGGAGGCTGGGCACTCAGGGAGCAACTGGTATTTCTAATGAAGACTGAGGCAAAGTTGGTGTTTAGCATCTCAAAGCTTCCTTGTCATTGGAAACCATGTTTCCTCCTCATCCAGTAGAGTATGGAGAGTCTCCTTAGTTATCCTTTTATTGTTAAAGTATTTACAAAAGCATTTTAATTATATTTCATGGTTATGGCCAGATTAAGTTCTAGTAGAACTCTAGCCTGTCTAATTTTCTCCCTGTGTAGCCTAGCAACAGACTTGTTCTCTTCTTGAGTTGCCTGCCCTTTTTTCCACAGACAATAGACTTTCTTTTTGTTCATGAGTTCCAAAGTTCTAAACACCAGGCCAGTCTTCTACATCATGGGCTCATTTTGCAGCACATGGCTTGTTCCTGTGCCTTGAAGATTTCCATTTCCTTGAAGTATGTTCAGCTTTCCGGTACTACTTTGTCCTTCAGGAATAGCTTTCAATGTCTAAAAGGTCACATTTTGCACAACCAAAGTACAAGAGGGTAGTTTTACCGCCGTATTTCCTTACTTCTCCAAATATTGAAAATTCTACCATCTTATTGCTATGCCTGAGACAATCATCAGCCTTCACATCAACTACTTCTCTGTTCACAAAAAGCAAGTCTATCAGAAAGCCTTCATTATTTGACTCACTCATGGACCAGCTGCATTACTAAGTTATCTTTCACAAAATTTGAGAACTTCCAGGACTACTGTATCATATTTCCAACAGACATCTGGTAAGAGGAAGTCTCTCACCAACAAGGACTATCAATTCTGATACTTTACTCAGCTGCTCACAAAATAATTCATCTCTCTTTTGTCCTTGGTTGGGTGGTATACAGCAAACCCCCACCATTGTAACTACCTTGGCTGGCCTTCTCCTCTGTTCTAGGTTAGGAAAAATAAGGCTTTAGTATCACTTATCCTTTCTTTTCTCAAGAATAATATATTAGGAGGCAGAAAGAAACCCTTCACCCCAGATTAACTGCTGTTTGGGTCTAGCTATTCTTAATGTGGTCTAGGTGGGAGGATAAAGTCTCCATTTCCTCACAGGCACTGTGAAGGTGCCAGGAAGACCCGGGGGGGGGGGGGGCTTTAGGGGGCAGAGTTTGTGATCAGTTTACAGTGGGGTGCCAGGGGCGTTTCCATCTACCCTGCAATCTGATACAAGAGACTGCCCGGACACGTCAGATTGTGAAATGACTTTGAAGATGGAGAGCCTCAAAGCCCAGAGGAGGTGGAGGAAGTTCCCTGCTAGATGTGATCATGTGGCTGCTGCTATTGTGTGCTTCCCACGTGGCTGGACATGCGGCAGTCACCGCTTTGACTGACTGAACAGCAGGAAGAAAAACTGGTTTTTGCTACTGAGAAAAATTGAGGATGCTTTGAGGAAGTGTTAGAATAGAGCTGAAAGGACTTGTAACTCTTAAATCTATGGCAGATTGCTTGGGAAAAATGGAAGAGCTGAGATGGCAAGTGGTGGCCCTTCCCCTTGTGCTGTTGAGTGAGCGTGTGCATGCATGTCCGCTGCCCCAGGGACCCCGGCTGGAAAACAGAGGCTGCTTACATAATTCTTTGCTGATTTTTCCTAGAGTGTATGCAATGACATTATGATGGGGGTTTCTAGTTTGTGTGTTCTAAATTGCTTGGTATTTTCTTCTTTCTGTACATAGTTATAGATTTAGTAAACCTCTTCTGTGTTTTCTAAGTTGCTCCATTGCTTAGTAAATTATATTTGAGACCCCACCTCGAGCTCTGGCTGTCTCTGTTTCTGTTTCTGTTTGATTTTAACTTGTGACACTCTCATTCTCACCCATAAACATTTGACCTTATAATCACCACCATTCCTATGCATAACATATAGGACCCCTGTACCGCATCTCCTTCCACACTTATAATTTCTGAAGAGCCATTCAGTTTAGTGCACCAGTTATGCAATTCATCCTGCTTATGTGAGGGCATCTGTATCATAGCTTTCCTGCTGAATGACAGCATCAGGCTTTTCTTGTTTATTGCCCATGCTACATGAATTTGTGTAGATGTGCTTTAGCTGATGCACCTTTTCTGGGGGTAGACTCTAATTCTGACTTTATAATTCCAAGGCACTACCATAAGTCCTAGCTGATAAATCCCTTATGTCTTCACAATGACATAGTCCACTTCTCCCTACCTCTGCTGAATTAGAAGGCTGAAGAAACTTGCTAACACACCATCCAACAAATATTGGTGTCCTGCTCGCATGCTTGTCTCCAGCTAGCCTGTTTTCACTCCATCCGAGTTCAAATCTGTTTTAAAGCCCTTTCAATGACCCCTGCCAACTCATGCATAAAAATCCTTTCCCCATTTGAGACGTGTACCCTGTTTGTTACTAGCCGACCTAGTGTCATGTAAACAGACCCATGGTAAAGAAAATCCAGAGTCCACCACCGGCACCAATCTCAGAGACAGGTGGGTTTTCCTCTTTCTTTCTGTATTAGTCCATGCAGATAAAGGGATAGAGAATAACACTACCTGTGTTCCCAAGCCTTTGAGAATCTCTCTAAATACCCCAAAGTCTCTCTTAATTGCCCTCAGATTTCTTGTTTTTAATTTATGGTTACCTGCCTGCAAAGTCAGTAACAGATAGTAATCTGAGGGTCATTCCACGGTAGGAAGATTTCTTATCACATCTTTAATCTGGGACCCAGGGAGGTGCTAGACTTCCATAAGATGTTCTAATTCAAACACTTTTTCAAAGAAAGAGTATGTAGAGGAACTTGCTCAGGGCTGTTTTCTATCAATTTCGGCATTTCTGGAAGAGTATACTCTCCACAAGTTATCTAAGCAACTGCTGTGCTCTTTAATCACTCTTAGAGTAATAGAAGTTGGTGTTTTTTTAAATGTTTTGCATTATTTCCTTTACTTATTGTTCTAGATTTGGTGAAATCATGTTTGCTTATGGTATTCCTGCATCAAACTCTCTTCCAGCATACAAGGAGTTAACTCCTCTTGGCTGTGGGGATGTTTATTTTTCCCTCCTGTGCACAGCAGGTGCACAGGGCTGGGGGGTGGAGGTCAGTGGGGTTCGAAAGTGAAGGGGAGAGGTGGCTGCTGCAGGGGACAGGTTGAGCAGGTAGAGAGGGACAGACAGGTTTTGGGTTCCTTAATTGAGGACAGGGTATTCTTTTTCCCCTCTTCTTGGTACTCCCTTCTTGTTTCTGTATCTTGGGAGTCTGGGTTTGGTTTTGTTTCGGCCCGTAGCACACTGCAGCCTGTCTGTCCTTCTGTGGCTCTCTGTCTCTCATCTAGCTCACACCCCCTGCCCCCAACTTTTCCCCCCTTCCCTTTTTTAGTCTTCCTTTTTACTTTTCTCCTATCCCTATACTCTCCTGCAAATTTTTAGACTGATGCCTAGGAAACTGCTTAAATTGAGTATTTAAGTTTTGCCTAGGATCTTCCCACTCTTTCCTTTTTACTCTCCTCTTGTCCACAGCTTTTAGCATCTCATAGGAATCAGGTCTGGGCAGGGGGAGGGGTGGACTTGAATTGAGGAAGAACATACTTTCCCACTCTTTCCTTTCTTTTTTTGGGGGGGTTTATTTGATATACTTAATAAATTCTTTAATAAAGTTGAATATTTCTAATTCCAGTTTCTGGACATGTGTTTGCTTTATCTTTTTTCTCCCCCTCCAGGGGGGTGGGAGGACATTTCCATCTGCACAATTGAGCAGATTATAATTTTATGGACTAACGTGGTGCTAAACCATGACACTTATTTATCAATTTTAGACATTGGTACTTTGTGTTTTTCTGAGAATATTCATATAGCTTCTGAATACTTCGGTGTATCCCTGTACATGTTTGTAAACTGGAAGTTAGTCCAACAGTGTTGGTTAATTGCAATGTCATTTACAATTTCTGTCTTATAAAAGTGTTTGTGATTTATATTTCTCAAAAGAGAGAAACTAATGGTGGAAATGTTCAAATGTACTGTTCATGAACACTGAGGTTGCAAACTGTCTGGCAGTGGAATTCAGAAAATACCTATAAATAACAAGTATCATAGAGAAATCTAATCTGGATAGGAACCAAATTCATAAATGACAGCGTTGCTGGATGTATTGTTCATATAAAGATTTATGCCATACAGCTTACTTCTCTTCTGGCCATCTGCTGCATTGAAGAATAAGAAATATATATTTTTTTGTGGTTAAACACATAAAGCCTAAGTAAAAAAATATTTACTTGTTAGATAAGCACCAGGTGACAACATTTGTTTGTGGCAAGAAAGTAAGTACCGAAGGATATGGAAATTCCCACTCATCTTAAAAATAATTTTGCCTTTTGCCTACAACTCTCTTTTCAACACATGTTTCTGTTTTAAAACATGTTACTGTATATCTGCAAATATACCATAAATTTTAAATGTTTCTAAATGCACTGAAGTGAATTAGTACTCTGTAAATAAGTTAATCAATCATTCATATATGATATCCAAATATGTAGCTATGGATCTCATGATATTGCAAAAGCAGAACAGTTTAAGTAAAACATTTTGAAGAGTTTTTGTTATGGTAATGTTTGAATTCCAGTATGAATATGTAAGTGAATATGCAAAAGCAAAATATGTCTGTGAGACAACTTATCATTTTTTACCTCTTAGTATTTATAAATTTTAAATTACTTGCTCTCCTAAAATATCAGTTCCAATTATGTGGTTTTTTTCTCTTTAATATGCCCAGTCACAAAACCTTTACAACATATTTTTTTATGATTCAAGTGACAAAAAGCCATTGTCTACTCTGTATTGAAATTAGTCTGAATAATTTTGTGTCATGTTGTGACTTTGTGTCAGAAAAGTCTCTCTTACCTGTTTTCCAAGTTACCTTGCATGAACTGAAATGGTCAAAATAATCTGGAGTGAGAAATGTTGAGTGCACTCCTTGTTAGAGAAAATGTTTGTTATAAAATTAATATTGAGTCATGAGATAGCAAAGTATTTGACTTTTGTGCTTCAGCATCAACCCCCACAAGCATTAAAATCTGTATTTAAACATTCATATGTAGGGTGTATGTATCAGATCCATTGTATTTTCAAACTATTATTTCACTCTTAAAAAGTCACTGATAAAGATTATAATTTTCTGAAAATGTTTAAAATGTTAAGAATTTAAATAGGAATTTTATCACTAGACTAATGAATGTAGAGGAGCTTAGTTACAGCTGGAGAAGGTTATTTGTCTTACAAATATTACAATATGATATTGATTTTACTAAAGATTTCAGGTTTTGTGCTTGGCTGTTGGAGTTATGTAATGTATAGTTCCAATAATTATGAGCTTCGACATGCTGATTTTTTTGTGCATATTTCACAAAAGCTTTTTATTAACAAAATCAGACAATGGATTAATGTATTTTTCAATAAAGAAAAAGCCCTAAAACTCAATGCCACAGAAACACAGAGACTTAAGTATTTGAGCTCAATCATACAGGATTGTCTATTTTCCTGTTTGAATAAAGACTTTACACAATTCTGCCAAGTGCTGCATCCTGCTCTTGTAACAACTCCATGGTAGGCTACAGACCTGGGGTCAGACCTGATTGGAAATCTGCGTTAGGAAAAGATCTGGGGAGACTGATTTACAGTTGTCTGAATATGAACAGGCAGTGTGCCCAGGTGGCCAAAAAGACCAACAGCCTGGCACGGCTTAGAAATAGCATGGCCAGCAGGAGCAGAGAGGTGATCATTTCCTTGTACTTAGCGCTAGGGAGGCTGCACATTGAATATTGTGCTCAAATCTGAGTCCCTCACTGCAAGAAGGGCATAGAAGTGCTAGAGTGTGTCCAGAGAAGTGCAGTGAAACTCATGTGAGGAGCATTTGAGTCAACTAGGATGGTTTAACCTAGACAAAAGGAGGACCAGGGGAGATCGTATATCTTTCTACAACTACCTGAAAGGGCCACAGCCCCCTCTCCCTGATGGAAAATAGTAGGACCAGAGGAGATAATTGCAAGCTGTGCCAGGGGATGTTTAGGCTGAATATTAGGAGGAATTTATTTACCAAAAGGGTTTATCGAATATTGGAAAAGGCTCCCCAGGAGACTAAACTCAGGACTGAAGAAATATATTGGTAATGGTTTGGATAGAGTTAATTTTCTTCATAGTAACTAGATGGGGCTATATGTTTTGGATTTTTTTTTTGAAAACAGAGTTACACACGGATGGTTTTGCTTAGACTGAGTGTTTACACAGAAACAAGGAAGGCCTTTTCTGCTTCTCAGGCTGCTGCATCAGAAAACAGACTGGGTGGGGATAAGAACTTTGGAGGGGACGCAGGCAGAATAGCTGACTCCAACTGACCAAAAGGATATCCCATAACATGCTGTGTGGTGCTCTGCAGTAAAGCCTGGAAGGGGAAGTTTCTCAGAGTGGTAATTGCTTTGTGACTGTCTGAGAATTGGTCAGGTGGAAGTGAGTAATTGTTATGGGGTTTTTGCACCATTTATTTTGGTTTGGTTTGATTCGGTTTGGTTTTGGAGGGTCTGATTTTTTTGAAATATTAAGTTGAATGAAGGAGCAGTTGTGTGATTCTTAGCTGCCTACCAGGGTTAAACCAGAACAAGAAAGCAAGAACTTTATTTATTTATAAATAAAGATCAAAATATCTGAAGTGTCATGTTGTCTAAAATTACTAAACCATTCTTTTTAGAATGTGTCCAGGAAGGCTTTTTCACACTGTACCAGAATTGATAGCCATTTTTAATTATTTTTTTATACAGGTGCAAACAGCATACTTGTGAGTCTTCTTGTGGGTAGAGCATCGTGTCTACATTTTCTCTTTTACAGTATAGGACTGAGACTCATCTTCCTTCTACAATCTAAAATTATAAGTTTTACATATTTTTTTGAGACAGGCAAAACAGTCATTAAACCACTTAAGAACACGTAATTCAATTGCCTTTTCAATTTCCAGTCCAATCTCCAGCTTGGAGAGGAGAAGTCTGTGATGAGATTTAATTATTGTATATAAATATATGACGACTGGGTGTCAAAAAGAAAGAGACAATCTCTTTTCACNGACTTAGAGAAAAAAATAACATTTAATTTAAATGACAAAACCCTATCACCTGATGAAAAACATCCATCACCCAAAACAGAGTTACAAGCCATTCTCTTATGCATTATGCTTGCTGCTGATGGACGGATGAAATAAGAGCATAACAAGAAAACAAGAGTATCTCCCCTGTATGACCAGCATGGGTATAACAATGAAATCATATTCTAAGCCAGGAAGGCTTTAATCTTGGAGAAACTGTTGGAGAACAATACTGGCAGTTTGAAAAGAAATGTCAGAGCTGAGTGGTTCACGTAGGTAACACTGGTTCTTTACAGTTTATGCTATAAATTATGTCCTTTTAACCTAAGTAGTTTTATTATGCTAACTCTATCATTAAATCACAATATTAGTAGTATTGCAAAGAAAAGTTATGAAGTTTCATTCCAAAAAACTTTAAATGAAATTTTAAAGTTTGATATTTATATGCAATATTGTGAAGTAAATTTGATGATGATTTTTAATTGTGCAGCTTTTCTCTACAGTTGCAGCATTATTCTGGTGTAAATTGATGTGTGGAGCAGCTGTAGAAGAGAAGAGCCCCAGTTTCCTGTCAATGTTAGCAAAAGACTAATGAAAACAGCGTGGGGCACACGGACTGCTGTGTTCCCACTGGGCCAATATAAATTTTCATATATACACATACATACTGATTTGCATATATACACACATACTGATTTTACATGGCAATGTTTTGGCAGCTGAGGGGCTGCACAGTTGTCTTCTCTGAGAAGATACCAGGAACAGCCTCCATGTGAACTGAGCAAGTTTCGAATGATTTTGTCCCTTGCTGTCACACTGCATCTTCAATCAGCAAAACATTTTCCCTCAGTCAAGCCTGTTTTGCCCATGTTTGTAACTGGTCAATGGTCTCCCTCTTCTCCTCTCAAACCACAAGGTTTTCACATTGTCTTCTTTTTCCTAATCATGCTGATCGATGAGGCTAGCAGCTTGGTGGGCACTGGGTGGCCTGCCAAGGCCAACTCATCACAACTTATGTGTTCTGTACAAACTTAATCACCATGCTCTTCTGAGCCAATATCCCATCTTTAGGGTCCACACTCTTATGAGTAAGTTGTCCTGGTGGACTACTAGACTTTTAACAGCATAAGATTTTTGCAAGAAAATAGGCTATATTTAAAGAAAAATATTGACTTTTATAATTTATAAGGCATTGAGCAATATTTTGTAGATGTGTAATATGTGAACTAATATTTATTATTCTGAAATATGTATTATCTTCACATTTTGATGATTACATTAATCTGGGAAAAGTAGCTGATAAATCAGAGGGTTTTGCTGCTGTCTAGGAATATCTCAACAGGCTGCAGAAATGAGCTGTCAGGAACCTCATGATGTTTAACATCCACGTGAAGAGGAGCAACACCATACACCAGTATATGCCGGAGGGCCACCCAGCTCAAAATAAGCCTTGCAGAAAACAGACCTGAAAGTCATGGAAGACACCAGAACACGATCCAGTATTATTTCCTTGTGGAGAATGAGATTAATGGTATTCTGGATTACATTAGGATGAGTGCTGACAGCAGGAAAACTCTCATGAAAGACATGACCCTTCGTATATGGACTACTGTGTCCAGGTTTTGGCCTTTGAGCACAAGGATGATTTAGACATACTGGAGAGAGTCCAGAGAACCACTAAGATGAATAAGGGATTGAAATATCTCATGTATGAGGAAAGGCTGAGAGACATGAGACTGACAATATCTGGGGAAGATAAGGTTTGGGATGTTTTCATCTACCTGCAATCTATCATTTAGACCAAATTTATATTCAGAATAGAATTAAAATGGGTTTGCTTGCAGTAATTGAACTGCGAAAACTCTTGACACAACAGTAAACAAAAACATCTAGCTCTAGGGAATAAAGAAAGGATTCAAAGACAAACTGAAAGGCAGAATTTTCATCAGTGGCTATCAAACACAAAGTTTATCTACATGTTAGTTTTATTTCAATCAGAATTTCACTATGGAAATAAAAGAAATGCATAATTTTGTACCTTTAATACATTTTTCCATACTAAAGCAGAGTTGAAACGTGCAAGCTGGATTTCTTTTGTATGAATTTTCTCAGCAAGATGAAATCTACAAGCACACCTAATGTTTACAGGCTAATGTTTGTTCAATCCATAGACCCAGATTAGATGTAGGATAGAGGAATCCATTCCACACCAAGCTAAATTTATACAACTTAGCCTTCTGCACTAACAATCTCCAGTGGCCTCAGCAAGCTGACAGTAAATGCAAAGGATGGGATCAATGCAAAACATTTTCTTTGTGCTGTTCTTTGTTTATTTTCCTCCACTGCACCACATTATTTACTCAGTTCCTCTGTGCCAACATGGGTCACTTGTGGACTGCAGTCCCTTGGGTATGTATGTGCCTTGCCATAGGTTGCTAATGGAGGGTCGCACTTTCAGGATGTCCCAAGTAATACCAACTTGTTATGGTTTGAAAATGACCTGAATTTTCAGATGTATAGATTTGTGCTTTTGTGACAAAAAAGGTGCATTTGCTTTAAGAGAATCGTCCCAGGTACCTGCCCTGGGGCTTGTGGGTTGGTTGACAAGATAAAAAGGGGCTGATCATTGTGGTTCTGCCTCTTTTGGCTGGGGTTTTCCTTCCAGCACAGGACTTCGGCTCTGGCACCTCTCCCCACACCCCTTTCCCAGGTGGGCTTGGTGGGGAATGGGATGGGGTGGCTTGCAGCGGCTTGCCATGGGCAGGGAAGTGGCCCAGCTTTGGCCCTGACTCTGGTCTGACTAGGCTTGGCCCCAGCCATCCTGGCTTCGACAGAGCCCAGATCTGGGCTGGTACCACGGACTGCAAATAAAGAACTTAGTGACGATCTTCCCCACCACCCATGGAGCAACCATTCAGCAGCCTGTGGTGAGCTGAAAGATTCTTGCCTTTTTCCCCTGTAGCTGAAGCAGGAGGAAAAGGGAGACGTGAGGGTCATGGAACCCTCTCAGACATGTTTGTGGAGCTGGGGTGGGGGCCAACAGCCTAGTTGAAGGTGTCATCAGAGAAGAAAAAATCTGGGCTTTTTCCCTTTGCTGACACAATTGTGAGATATTCTTTGAAATGAAAGCAGGCTTCAGAGGAAAACAAATTTTAGAGCAATAAAAGACATCCCTTCAAAATGTCAAATCAGCTATCAAAAGTTCACAGCTGATGTATTTTCCCTGTGAATATGTGAAAATGGGAATGTGAAATAAATATCTCCACGAATAGACTCTACAGTATGTATATGTTTTTGTGGTTTCAATTGAAATGTTACTCCAAACGTAATGATCAAAACCTACATTCTGTGATGAATAGCTGAACACCCACTAATCTGAAATACTTTAAAGAAAAATCATTGACTGCTTTGTTTCTTTTTGAAATCTAATTGATGGAGTATTGCATCTGTATTGCCCAATTCTGGGGTCCCCAGTTCAACAGGGACAGATCTGCTAAAATGAGTCCAAATATGATTAAGGGACTGGGACACCCACCTTAAGAGGAATGGTTGAGAGACCTGGAGCTTTTCAGCTTGGAGAGGAGAAGTCTGTGATGAGATTTAATTATTGTATATAAATATATGATGACTGGGTGTCAAAAAGAAAGAGACAATCTCTTTTCACTTGTGCCCTGTGATAGCACAAGGGGTAATGGATGTAAGTTAGAGCACTGGAAGTTCCACCTCAACGTGAGAAACAACTTCACAGAGCATTGGAATGGGCTACCCAGAGAGGTTGTGGATTCTCCTTCTCTGGAGACTTTCAAGACCCGTCTGGATGCNCTTGTGGGTTGGTTGACAAGATAAAAAGGGGCTGATCATTGTGGTTCTGCCTCTTTTGGCTGGGGTTTTCCTTCCAGCACAGGACTTCGGCTCTGGCACCTCTCCCCACACCCCTTTCCCAGGTGGGCTTGGTGGGGAATGGGATGGGGTGGCTTGCAGCGGCTTGCCATGGGCAGGGAAGTGGCCCAGCTTTGGCCCTGACTCTGGTCTGACTAGGCTTGGCCCCAGCCATCCTGGCTTCGACAGAGCCCAGATCTGGGCTGGTACCACGGACTGCAAATAAAGAACTTAGTGACGATCTTCCCCACCACCCATGGAGCAACCATTCAGCAGCCTGTGGTGAGCTGAAAGATTCTTGCCTTTTTCCCCTGTAGCTGAAGCAGGAGGAAAAGGGAGACGTGAGGGTCATGGAACCCTCTCAGACATGTTTGTGGAGCTGGGGTGGGGGCCAACAGCCTAGTTGAAGGTGTCATCAGAGAAGAAAAAATCTGGGCTTTTTCCCTTTGCTGACACAATTGTGAGATATTCTTTGAAATGAAAGCAGGCTTCAGAGGAAAACAAATTTTAGAGCAATAAAAGACATCCCTTCAAAATGTCAAATCAGCTATCAAAAGTTCACAGCTGATGTATTTTCCCTGTGAATATGTGAAAATGGGAATGTGAAATAAATATCTCCACGAATAGACTCTACAGTATGTATATGTTTTTGTGGTTTCAATTGAAATGTTACTCCAAACGTAATGATCAAAACCTACATTCTGTGATGAATAGCTGAACACCCACTAATCTGAAATACTTTAAAGAAAAATCATTGACTGCTTTGTTTCTTTTTGAAATCTAATTGATGGAGTATTGCATCTGTATTGCCCAATTCTGGGGTCCCCAGTTCAACAGGGACAGATCTGCTAAAATGAGTCCAAATATGATTAAGGGACTGGGACACCCACCTTAAGAGGAATGGTTGAGAGACCTGGAGCTTTTCAGCTTGGAGAGGAGAAGTCTGTGATGAGATTTAATTATTGTATATAAATATATGATGACTGGGTGTCAAAAAGAAAGAGACAATCTCTTTTCACTTGTGCCCTGTGATAGCACAAGGGGTAATGGATGTAAGTTAGAGCACTGGAAGTTCCACCTCAACGTGAGAAACAACTTCACAGAGCATTGGAATGGGCTACCCAGAGAGGTTGTGGATTCTCCTTCTCTGGAGACTTTCAAGACCCGTCTGGATGCGTTTCTATGTGACCTACCCTAGGTTCTGTGGTTCTGATCGAGCAAGGGGTTTGGACTCAATGATCTCTGGAGGTCTCTTCCAACCTCTAACGATCTGTGTCTATGCCTTTCTTTTTTAAAGAGTGCAGAGACCTGATATTGTTGTAAAGTTTAGTATAACTCAGTGCTTTTTATTATGAAAATTTTTATTTTAAAAATACTGGTTTGCTTTCACTAATAGTGAAGAGTCTTCATAAAAGGGTAAGACAACTCTCCTCCAAGAAAACTCAGCCAGCAGTAACTGACTTATGATTTCAATCATCACATCCATGGTGGATTTTGGATTTATTTTGTTTGGGAATTTTTTGGTAGTCATTTCTTTTAATTTCATTCTGTGGGTGTGGGCTTTTTTTTTATTTTTCCAGAAAAAAATCCAAAACACTAAAACCCATAAAGTCTAATGAAATAATAAGTTCAATAAATATTTTTGAAAGCAATACTAATATTCTACTAAATTATTAAAGAGAAATGTGTAGACAACAACTTTTTAGTCTTATTAGGTGTTCCATTAAACCATATTTTGTATAAAAGTGTGGACATATGTACCACTAATTGCTATATTGCAGAATGGAAGCCCTCAACACTGCCCTTTCTTCTCAGTTCCTGTCTGGAACATGTTGCATCAGCTACAGTTAGTTCCTGAGTGCCTCAGAGAATTCAGAAGAAAATGTTTTGACAACTAAAGAGGTCTTGGTTGTGATATTCTACATATATTGTAGCACACTGCTCCTGATTCTTTGGAGCTTATGTCAAAAGAATTAAAAACCCACAGAAGCATAACTCCACAATCTTAAGGCAACTAGTAATTTTACAGCCATTACATGTTGTAATTGTGAAAATTGACAAAAATCCATAGAACCAAAGAAATAGTAGGGAAGAGGACTAAAGAAAATAAATAGAACATTTACTATTTAATTTTGAAGAGGATATAACTGAGAAAATTAATATATTTTTCTTTGACAGTAGTAGTGATTGGTAATCTGATTCATGCAAGTATATTGTATATATGTTTAAAATATTAAAACCTTATTGGTATATCTAATGTTAAGTCATGTTCTAAAAGTTTGGTTGTTTTATTGTTACAGTACCATATTTCAAAATTAATAAATTACTGAAGTTTTAATTTCTTAGTTATATTTTGGGAGGGCAGTGTTGTTCAACAGAGCAAGAACAACAGTGAGAATGCAGACAGTCAAAAGTATCTTTGTAATACAAACATTAAATACTAAATACACAGGAAAAATCCTTTTTTATATTTTTCTATATGTGAAAAAAATAAATTATGACATACTTAAAAAATGAATTAAACATGCAGTTTTACTAGAAAAGCTTTTAGTCTTTTTCAGAAAAAAAAAGCTTGTTTTAAATCAATTTATTTAGACATTTTTCATCGCACTACATTCCAAAGACTACCAATCACAAAACCTTAAGAAGATAAAAGTTACTACAGGGAATTTTGTTGTTTTGTTTTCTTCTTGCTTCCTGCAATTTCCATTTTCAAAGTCTAAAATGCTGTCCAAGTAACTCTTAAGATTGAATTTAGTTCTGCATCAGACTCTGCCTGACAATTATTTCCAGCTATTTGATAGACCAGTTCAATTTAATTCTATTCTCAACAAAACTTTATGTGCAACAATGCAATCAGAATTTGATATTTTGTGAGAGGCACAAAAATAGACACATTACTGTTCCTTTTGTGGAGGAAAAGAAAGGAGCAGCAGGACTGCAACAAAGAGTATACTACAGTACCAGCATTGTCAAAGTTCTCAAGCTGTTGTCATTCTTGTGTCAATACTGTTTTAAAGGAAAGATGTATGACTAAGTGGGAAGACAACAAATTATCTTGATTTTAAGTTTTTTTTAAAAAAAACCCTAACCTGTATACTTACAAAAATATTTTAAGATTGATAATAAAATCTAATAGATAAAGACATTATTTAAATCTATCAACTTAATATAGTGTTATATTAATTTTGTATCTTTGTCAGTGTTGTAGTTTGAGCACAGTGGTGTTACTTTGTGCTGTGGAAGGGGGTTGCTAGCGCAATCCTAGTAAGAAACTTTGCTAAGTCAGAAGCTCCTCTCAGCTTTGGTTACTCATGTACCTCTGGAGTTCTGAGCCAGTCAGTGCCTCTGTATTAGGAGGGAAAAAAAATATCAGTGAGACTCTTTTCCTACTTGGTTTTGAGCTTTTGTTCTGTGAAGTCATATGTTTGCTGGTCTGAGCACACTGTGGCAGCCATTTTACTCTGTGAGCTGTGTGGTTTGAAATTTTGGTGGTGTTTGTCCTGAAAACTGCAAGCCAAAATTACAAGATTAATTCATGCATTTCTGCAACAGACGGGGTTTGGACTAGCAGAAGGGGTTCGGAGTTTCAGGATTCCAGCTATGCTTTCTTCTCCTGGGACTCCACCTTTGTATTTTCTTTTCTGTGTTTCGGAGGGAGAGCACAAGTCACTTAGTCCTGAACTCTGCAGCCATCTTGCCTTGGAAACGAGGTGAACAGAAAGACTGCTACATTGGGGATTAGTGGAAAGTTTTGTCTGTATTCCACTATTTGCTGAAATGGAGAGTGTGAAGAGAGAATTGGACTTTAAAACACCAATTGATTCTGAGAGTTATGTGCATGTATTTGTGTCCTTTTCAACCCATAACAGTTTGTGATTCTGTGATGAGCATCACGTTTCCACAGAAGCAGAATGGCTGTAAGTTTCTCCCCTTGTAGGGTTTGGACATTGAAGTTTTATCTCAATTATGTAAGAACACTGATTAATCTCATGTATCTTTGTGTGCATGTCTTTTTATGAGGAATGAACTGTGTCTTGTTGAGAAAGGGCAAAAAAAAGAGAGGTTTGTATGAAATATTTAAGCCTCAATTTTTCTCCTGGACAATTTAATTAAGGACTATACATCTCATTTGCCAAATAACACTTGAGAGTATTTATTTTCTCCAAATGGTGGCTCTTCCTGTCATGCTAAACCACTATTCTTTGCAGTGACTCTTCTGCCTGCATCACAGAATCACAGAATGTTAGATGTTGAAAGAATCCCAAAAGACCATCTAGTTCAATCCCCCTGCCTCAGGAGGACCACCTAGAGTAAGTCACAGGAATCAGGTTGGTTTTGAATGTCTCCAGAGGAGGAGACTCTGCCACCTCTCTTCACAGCCTCTCCCAGTGCTTGCCAGGTTGAGCTTTAGCTGGCCTTGGCTTATGCAACCACAGCAGTGCATGCTCAGTGCTTCTGTAGTCCTTCCAGGTTACCTGACTCTGCTTTAATCTCTTACAATACCTCCTTGTTATGCTCAAATTTAGTCAAGAGCTCACTCTTCATCCACACAGGCTTCTTCACACCTTTGCTCTAGCCAAAGTAGTTCGCAGTCTTCATGTGCCCCTCTATTTTATCTTGTTTGCAAGTATTTGATGTAGCAGAGCATTTACCTAACAATCATTTTTTTCCTAGCAGAAACCCACTGCAGTACTACCATCACTGATCTGTCCTCTAACCCTGAACTGTAAGTTCTCAGATAGAATGTTGTCTAGTCCTGGGCTGAGCACCATACATTCCCACTGATCTCAAATTGTTCCTTGTCTTCTCAGCTATATGGTTACAATTTTTTAGAGATTTCATTCTGCAGACGTGTCTGACAATAGCCAAAACCAACTTTTTAAAGAACAGGGGTTAAGAATTCTCCATGCAATAAAATTAATTAGTTTTACACAACTTACAAAATCCCCTAATGTGAAAAAAAGGAGACAATTCCAAAACATAATATTCTGAATTTAAAGGAAATAACTAAAATTGTATTTCCTTCAGAGTGCATTTAAGTCTCAATATATAGCTATCTAGTAAATCTTGGAGATGCCCCTGCAGCAAACCAGTTGTTTTGTGTCTGTCATTCAAAAAGACCACACATCTCTTCAATGTTCTAGGTTGCTTCTGCCCATTTTCAGTTTTCCTAAAGTACCTCAGATGTATGGGCAACAGAACTGAGATCCTGGAAGCTACAGGCTGATTAGAAACCACATGTGAAAACAGAATCAGATTCTAAGTGCTCAACATATTTTGAATACTCAAGGTGAAACCGAATGTCATTTGTTTTACTTTTTTAATCAGTTTAACCTAGGAATCCATCATAAGGGAAGAGACATTATAGATAACAACACAAACAAAAACTTTGTAGTGCACAGAATAACTGATGTTACTTTATCAATAAGAATGACCTTTAAACACAATTTTTGTCACTTACAAGTGAAAGACGATAGAATATTATTTTTTTCACAAATACAATGACAAAAGAGTCTTCAGGCACAATACAGAAACATAGAATCACAGAAACATTTAAGATTTTCATGTAAAACCATCAATCAGATCACCACTGAATCATGTCCCTCAGAACCACGTAGAATCATAGAATGCTCAAAGGTCATCTAGTCCTACAGTGAGCAGGAACATCATCTACATCAGAATGTCCTTGTATGTTTCCAGGGATGGGGCCTCAACCGTCTTCCTGGACCACCTGTGCCAGTGTTTCACCACCCTTAATATGTTCTACTTATATCCAGTCTAAATCTCCCTTCTTTTAGTTTGAAAACATAAATCCTTGTCTTATAGCAACAGACCCTGCAAAAAAAGACCATCCCTGCTTTTCTCTAAGCACTGTTTAAGTAATGGAAGGCTGCAATAAGGTCCCCCAGAGTCTTCTTCAAGTTAAACAGTCTCACATCTCAGCGTTTCTTTGCAGAAGAAGTGTGGTTTGCCATTTGTTTCCATTCTGTTTCACCTATATTCTTTGTCCTAGTGGATGTAGGTCCATTAATCCTACCTCAATGGTTTGGTATATCATGTATATCAAAGCATTGTGTGTTGTTATGACAAAATCTGTGGCCATATGGTGTCATAGAATGGTTTGAGATGGAAAGAACTTTAAAGATAATGATGGATCCGAAATGTCCTTGGGCAACCTGTTCCAGTGTGTCACTACACTCACAGTGAAGAACTTCCTCCTTACATGTAATTTAAATCTACACTTTTTCAGTTTAAAATCATTACCCCATATCCAACCACTATAAGTCCCTCCCCAGCCTTCTTGAAGCCCCCCCTTAAGATACTAGAAGACTGAAATAGCATCATAGTCTTCTCTTCTCCAAGCTGAACAATTCTAGCTGTCCTTGCCTGTCTTCAGAGAATAATCTCAATCCCTTACGGTTCTCCTCTGGATCTGCTCAAACAGGTTGACATCCTTCTTGTGATTTGGGCTCCAGAGCATGACCCAGTATTCTACATGGAGTCTTTCCCTGAAGGAGCTGACTCCATTCATTTTGATGCAGCCCAGGATGTCATTGGTTTTCTGGGTTGCCAAGTTTTTCCATCAGTGAGGATCTGCAAACCTCTCTCCTCTGGAATATTCTCAAAGCACTTCTAAAGTAGTCATCTTTTCCAGTCTAGGGAATTCTATGATCCTGCAATGCCTGTACTCAAGACAGCCTCCAGCCATCACATGACTGTGGTGGTATGATTTTCCACCCCAGTCATGGGTCATTCAGTACAGAGAACCTCTCCCTAGGCCACACAATAATCCACTGGAAAAGTCAAACATAGATTGTGAAGTGTAGTGTACCATATGTTAGTGCACCTGCCTCCCCTGCTCTTTAGAGACCATGACAAGAGTTACCTACTGCAGTGAGGCAGAGTAAAGGGGTGCTTTCTTGGTACACATGGCTCCTACTCACCTCCTTGTCATCTTGAACCTTCTTACGACCTGGTACACTTGCATATGGATCAGGGCTCAAAGAGAGAAGACTAGGACCCCAAGATCAAGCAAGTTCTGCACCCGTGCAAATGAAACCATTACATCACTTGAGTTAGGCTAAAATGGAAAAATACCCCAAAACCATCAACTATCTCAGTCCAAATAAACTGCAATCCGAAATGAGAACTCTTGGAGCAGTCCTAGATCATCATGGGCTGAACTCAGCATCTCCCCTGAGCTGTGACCCCTCTCAGGATCTTCAGCCAGTGAGATCAACAGAAGGCATGGGAGAGAATCATCTCCTTGAGATTCAACCACTACCCGCTGAATAACATGAATGCATTGTATTTACAGTCAAATAGGGAATGGAGTGAGCGTATTTCACTGTCTGCATGGTTTTTGTTTATATATATATACACACACACACACACACACACACACGCATTTTTATTTAATATACCCTTTAATTAATATACCCTAAATAATTAATTTATTAATTAGTGTTTATTTGTCATTCTTGGTTGCGTAATCAAGTCACTGTTTTACTTTGCTACATCACTTGCTAGTTCTTAAATTGGTTGATCATTAAGTGCTGCTAAAATCCACCTCTAATTTAGATTTAGTTGGATTGCTGTCAAATCAGACACTGTTAAATGTATTTATCTGTCACAATCATCCTCAAATCTTTCTCTGTTCACAAACAACTGGTCTAGCAAGGAGCCTTCCTCACCAGCTGCATCAGAAGGTTTTCTTCCACACACTTGAGGAGCTTCCTGGAGTGCTTTCGCTCTGCTATATTCTATCTCCAGCAGACATCAGAGATTTTTCTCAGCTACTTGCAGAATGTTTCCATGGGAATGATTAGAGATTTTTATTTCCTCAGCATTCAGGACTTAAGTATCAAAACAACCCTAATTTGACAGCACTTGAAGCTGTCTTTTAGGAACTCATGTTCCGCCCTGGCAATAGTCTTGGGAGTTATCAAAGCACCTATATTATATTAACATTTAAATTTATTTTATTTTTAAAGGTTTTCAATATAGATATTGAGATTAATTTACTGACTTATAAAATTGATTATGAATTTGTCCAAACAACTTTATTTTAGATTACTCTACTTTGGGGGGGTGAAAGGGCTACTGAAAAATTATTTTGATAGATTTTGTTTGATTTGGTTTTATTTGTTTTTTATTGTAGTGTAAGACTCAATGCCTTACAATAAGCAAATGCACTTGTGTAATTCTTGAGAAAAGTTACAGTGTGAGATCCTTTCTGGTAACAATTTTGAGTTCAGGAACTGGCAATATGCACATGCTTACACATTAATTATTAAAACATACCTTGCTGACACTAAAATGCAGGTTTTCTTCAAAGGCTTACTGATGACACAAATACAGAAAAAAATTTCATCTGCAGACACAAAAGAATAAAGAAATCAAATTGCAGCACTGATAAGTAAAAACTTCTTTTCATAACAGTATTTAATAATGTTCTAGTGTTGTAATTTGATTAAAATTGTCTCAGCATGATGTAGAAAAAAATGATGTATTTATATGGCATTAAATCAAAATTAATTGTAGGAAATTTAGGAACAGAATCTCTGAGTCCTTTAAACCTTTTCTTTGAAGAAAAAAAAAACAAAGTTATCTGAGGTATATTACATATATAGTCAAGGATTAATTGCAACAGAAAAGAATCTACAGGTGTCACTGTAAAGATCTTCATGACCACACATTGTATGCTTTCTGCTTGCATATGGATAAAACAAAACCAAAGCTCATAGGATCATAGGATCATAGGATGTTAGGGGTTGGAAGGGACCCAAGAGATCATTGAGTCCACCCCCCCTGCCGGAGCAGGACAAAACTATCTAACACAGATCACAGAGGAACGCATCCAGGCGGCCTTGAAAGTCCCCAGAGAAGGAGACTCCACCACCTCCCTGGGGAGTCTGTTCCAGTGCTCCGTGACCCTCACAGTAAAGAAGTTCCCCCTTGTGTTGAGGTGGAACCTCCTCTGCTGCAACTTACACCCATTGCTCCTTGTCCTATCACAGGGAGCAAGTGAAAAGAGCCTGCCCCCCCACTCCTGGCCAGCCTTCAGGTACTTATAAACATTGATCAAATCTCCCCTAAGTCTTCTCCAATAATCTCTACTAACAAAATACTAAATGCAATCATTTGAATGCAGAAACAAATAACTCAAACTCCTTAATTTGCATATTACTTGCCTTAGTTTTTGCTTGTCTCTAGAAGTGGAGAACAGAATAATTGTCTGTATCTCATTTATTAATAAAGTCTTTTAATTTGGTTAATGTATGCATACATATTTTGTTGATAATATGTATTTGTTATGCTGGGTTGTTTTTTTTTTCTGGATTTATCCTATGTAACTTTCTTTAACTCTATAACTGAAATCAGTGTCCATTGTCATTGGTTGGCCTAACTAGCTAGCTCCCTGGACAAAATAGCCTTAATTATCAAAATGCTAATGAACCCAAACAAAGGATAGGGAGACATCATTTGACACTTATGAGTCATGGCCAAAAAGAGATTGATTCCATTTAAGTAAAATCAAAACACATTTAATGTATACAACAGAAAAATTCATCACCAAGAAACAAACAGGGATTCACAGAGTACTTACATACAACTTCCTGAGACCAGTTCTCCTTTCCTTTGGGGGAAGCCCACTTGTAGTCTTTTACTTCTCTGGCAACAAGCCATCCTTTCCCACAGGAGACGAGCCATCCATGATATCATATACTCATATCATATTTCTCTGAGTCACAATGTTTTTTGTGTTTTCATATAAAATATCTTACTCCTTCTAGCACAGAGGTGTTTCATGGGCTGTGGGTCATCCTGGCACTGCTCCAGCCCAGATCCCTTTCTCACAGTCACAGTCTCTTTAAGGATCCATTACCTGCTTACATGTGCTTTCTTCCAGGGCTTTGCAGGCACACTTCTCAACTGATCTCTGAGGCCTTCAGAGGTCATCAGTGCCTCCTCTTGCCACAACTCCAAGGGCAATGGTTGCCCAAGCACCTCTTGACTCTTCAGGGAACTTGAAGACCACACAGTATCTCTTATTCCATAAAGAACTCCAAAATCCAAGGAACAGGAACAGCAGAAGAAAGTTACTCAGAATCAAAGAACTACTGAGGCTGGAAAGGACCTCTAAGATCATCAAGTCCAGTCTATGACTGAACATCACCACAATTAGCTAGACCATGGCACCAAGTGCCACAACCAGTCTTTTCTTAAGCTCCCCCAGTGACTGGGACTGCATCACTGCCTTGGACAGTCCATTACAACGTCTAATCACTCTTTTCTCAACAGGT
The DNA here is from genome assembly GCA_013400115.1 of Rhinopomastus cyanomelas. Taxonomy (NCBI): domain Eukaryota; kingdom Metazoa; phylum Chordata; class Aves; order Bucerotiformes; family Rhinopomastidae; genus Rhinopomastus; species Rhinopomastus cyanomelas. The sequence continues at coordinate 53,793 of VXBP01010751.1, forward strand.
TTCTCCTCTTAAATAGGTTATTCCAGAAGTGCTGATTGGCTCATCTTAGTCAGAGGAATGCCTGAACATCATCTGGTGGGAGCTTTCACAAATCTTCTTACAGGGGTCAACTAACAGATCCTTCCACCAGGCTAGAACCACCACATCCATTTCTCTTGCTGCCTATTTTATTTGAGACTTCTGGTTAATTTCATAGCAAAAATGCCTATTAACTTCTGCTTGGAAATTTTTCAGCTGGCTCCTGTTACAGAGAATTTGGGGCAGAATTTGAAACACTATTTTTTTCAGTATAGAGTTTACTGTTTAAATGCACTGGAACAAGCTATAATATCATTATCTAGCACATATCCCAATATTATCATAGCAGGCCTCCAAAATACTGTGTGCTCTTCCTTTGTTGTAAAGACTGCCATGCTGTTATGAAAACACCTCCTTGGCAGTTGTGCAAGGTTCTCCTCGTAGTATTTCAGGCATTTTTAGCCTAAAATAAGCAATACTAATAATAACAAAAGCTCTATGTCTGTTGTAGTTTGAAAATTGCTAGCGTTTTCAAACTTACAGCAGTTCTGCTTTCATGAAGAAGAAAAGAAAAGGAGTTGTTTTGTTTTGGAGGACCCCTCCCCCACAGGGGACTTGTCCTGGGGGAAGGTGTCACTTGGTCCTGGACCTGCCCCGGATGTCCGTGTTGGGTTAGCCTATGAAAAAGCAGAGCGGGTGCTTTGTTTTGAAAAAAAAGTCAGGAAGTGAGAAAGGAAGAAGAAGCAGGAAGTATGTAGCCCGCTCGTGTGCTGCAGGCCCTCTTGGGCTGCGGCTTCTCAGCCGAGCGCCCCCCGCTCCCCCCGCCCCGTCCGTTCTCGGGAGGGTGGCAGGGAGGGGGAAGGGCACGGGATGCGGCTCAGC
>VXBP01010751.1:55626-80427 GCA_013400115.1 Rhinopomastus cyanomelas
CTCAGATAGTGTAATGGCATGTGTGACGCAGTTTCTAGGTTGAGTGCACCAACTTGCTGGTTTTTATTTGTTTTATTTTCCTGTTGAGTTTCCTTTTCTTTGTCTGTATAAGCTATTTAGGTTAATAAACTTTTATCCAGTATCCTAAGCCATTCATTGTCTGGCAAATTTGTCCGAGATGTCATCGAGACCTTACTTGCTAAAACTGGTGGAGAATCCCCAACCCGCTACAATGTCATACCAGAGATTTGGTAGAAACCCCATTTCTGGAGACTTCCAAGGTTGGGCTGGATGGGTTTCTTACAAACATAATGATGATCCTGCTCACTGCAGGAAGATTGAACCAAATGACCCTTAAATGTCAGTTGGTAGAGCATGGGACTCTGAATTCCTGGGGTCATGGTTTTGACCCCCATGTAGGACAGCAACCCTTGAGGCAGCACTGTAGGCTTACCCTGCCCCAGCAGAGGGGGTTGCACTTAGATGATCTTTTGAGATCCCTTCCAACATGTAACATTGTGTGATTCTGTGTGAAAGGTATCTTACCATCCACTGCATTCCATCATTCCATGACGACATACACAACCATAATAATTGAACTGAGTGGTACAGAATATAGATACAGCAAGCACTCTCCAACTGGTTTAGTCCAATGGGAAAAGACATAAGCTAGTCCATTCTAGTTGGAACTGTCCCCCTTGCTGTTTCCGAAGCAGATTATCCACCTTTGGAGACAAAGAATTAGGCATGTCAACACATTAGAGAGAGATCTAAGCTCCAGATACAAACATTTGAGACCCTATAAGTATTATCTCTGCGGCCTAGAGAGCTATTCATCTTACCCTAATACACACAGCACTGATCAGCTGCTCAGACTCCTCTGAGACCATTAGTGAGAGCTTAGATGATTCATTCCTGTGTGGTCCTTTAAACTTAAATGCATACAGTTTGGAGTTTTCTAGTAATGATTTCATCTTGGACTACTTCTGCACTACTAAGTTAAACTGGGCCAGGACATGAACTCAAGCACTTTACTGTTGTCATCTGTGTAGTTTTATTTTCCACATAGTTGTCAGATTCTTTATGCCCTGTGACAGACAGACTTCCACTGGTCATAGAAACATGAGTAAAAGGGCAGATTACAATAGCAAATACCAAAAAAGCTGTCTTGTTTTGTGAGAGAAGAAATTTCAGAGGTATGTGCACAAGCTCATTTGTCACTAACACTGGAAAATGAGCCTTGAGTAGTTTTATTTACTAGTATAGATGTAGTTTCTGGGCATGACACAAAAGGGCCTATTGAGACAGGAGGTAATACACTTAAACTAGATATAACAAGGAAGTTTTTTTAATGATGTGGGTGGTGAAACATCCAACCAGGTTGCCAGAGAGGTGGTATATGCCACATCTCTGAAGACTTTGAAAGTCAGGTTGGATTGGAGTCTGAGGGACCTGATCTAGTTGGAGATCCTTCTGCTTATTGCAGGGGGATTGAACGAAATTACTTTTGAACACCTCTTTTATGCTGGAATATTATATGATTCTTTAATCTTATTCTTTTATCCATTGTATTGGTCTTTTTAAAATGTATTTTTATTTTCCAGGAGTAAAAACACAGCGTAGAATTCCTGTGTATTCACTGGAAAAATTCAGGCAATTGAGTTGGAGTACAGGGATATTAAGCTATCTTATTTACCCCTTGGAAGAGTTTGCTATCAACAAAGTTATAAGCTTAGCACAAATTCCTATGCACCTTAGGCACCTCAGTTAAATGTTAAAAATTCAATAGAATAAATAGGAACCACAGTTTCTTCACTGAGAATCTATCAATATCCAGACACAGAAAATATTATATTCATGTGATCTCTTCTTTAGTTTATTGATTGTACATGATACTACAATCCTAAAGAACATGTTCCGTTGCTGAATTTTCCCACCTCTGTAAGTATAGTTTAAAATCTTTTGACCCCATGAATCAAGAATTAATACATTATTTTCAATCTAGATACAGTATCACAGTATCACAGTATTATCAAGGTTGGAAGAGACCTCATAGATCATCAAGTCCAACCTGTCACCACAGAGCTCAAGGCTAGACCATGGCACCAAGTGCCACGTCCAATCCTGCCTTGAACAGCTCCAGAGTTGGCGACTCCACCACTTCCCTGGGCAGGCCATTCCAGTGGCCAATGACTCTCTCAGTGAAGAATTTTCTCCTCACCTCAAGCCTCACCTTTCTGAGCACAGAAATTATTTTCTAAGTACACTTTCTCTTCTAACAGTTAACAGAATATAGTGGTCATTTTTTTTTATATTTTACTGGCCTAGTATATCCATAACTTAAATAGTTTAGTTTTGTATGCATATATCACAATGAGGGTGACAGAGCACTGGAACAGGCTGCCCAGGGAGGTTGTGGAGTCTCCTTCACTGGAGATGTTTAAGACCCGCCTGGATGTGTTCCTGTGTGACTTGGTCTAGGTGGTCCTGCTGTGTCAGGGGGATTGGACTAGATGATCTTTTGAGGTCCCTTCCAATCCCTAATGATTCCATGATTCTATGATTCTTTAAGAAAAGTTTAATTTATTTTACAAAAAATAGGTTATTTTTTGTTGTCTTATTTAAGTGAGCCACATCTCATATTAATAATTCATTTCAGTAGGGACAAGTATATAATAAACAAGGACATAAAATGCAAATATTTACTTGAAACTCACATGCTTCTACTGAAAGTTGACAATCATTACTTTTTCTATCACAGAACTATCTTGTTCATATATGGTGACCACTGGAATATATTTAAGCAAATATTTTTATAGTGCTGGTAGATAAAGCCAAAGGTTTGAAAACTTCGTAGTTCTCTATGGTAATGTTTAAAAACATTAAATTTGCAAACGCTTGAAAAAAATTGTAATGAGGTATCATTTGTCCTTATGAAACTTATTCTGTGTTATAAACTTATTCTGTCACTATAAATAGTCAGATGTTTCTAGAAGCATAATTGTTTTTAATCTGGCACACAGAACCACTACTTCTTGTGAATTATTATTTCAAAATATTTTTCCAATTCCCTAAATAATTAGTCTGAGCATTTAATTTAAAAATAGAAAGCTTATGAAATAATGGAACACAGTATGGTTGAAAGGGAGTAGCCCCTGTCACGTAAAACTAAAAACCTGATGAAGTTTAGTATGTCCAGGAAAGTTTTGTCAGTTTGTGGTGCTCAGTAGATGATATGTGTTTCAATCAACAACCCAAAATAACTTTGTAGTGACAATAATTCAGCAGTCAACTCAATATTTCACATCATTAATAATTCATGTGAAGTATATTGAATTCAAATATATTGATAATACATTTGTCAATATGTTGAACTATATTGATGTGAATTAACACATAATATTTGCTTAAGAATGGGCAAAGTCCACAGGTGCTGTCACTGTGAGAGTAAGGTGTGGAGATTGGAATAAGGTATTTGACTCAGGTATCTTCTGTCAATGACATAATGCTCAAATTTCCTTGAAAAGTACACAATTTACACTTTATATCTTCTTTCTTTACAAGAAAGCCTGGAGTACAGGCCCTCTGTGTCTTAACAGAACTATTTCAAAAGCTTCTTTGACATCCTGAGGTATTCCTGAATCTGTAGAATTCCCATCATCTTGCTCTTGCCATATTAGAAGGCAAACTCCCATCTCGCTTTTGCTCTCCACTGTCTTCTCTCTTATAATTTTCATTAGGGAACTGCACTGGCCTCTCTGTACCCTACTTTTCATCTCCAGCAAGTGGTTTTATCCCAGCAAGAAGTATTAATTATCTGGACACAGTAAATACAGCTCTTGTGCTAAAAGAGAGACAGAGAGCAATGCCTGTCTCCAAGGTGAAGTAGAAGAGCCTGTCATGTAATTGCACTGTTTATAGCTATCAAAAGACATATTTGCAGCAGTGCAGAACAGATAAAGCAAGTGAGCTAATGGCATAGGACTCTGGTACTTGAACTGGCACTTTACTCTCTTGTATTGATTTACTTAGCACCAGGACTGCTCTGTGACAGGACAAAAGCACTCCTTATATCAATGTTCCTACTGATACGGGGAAGGTCTGCAGCACATGCACACTCATTACTCTCTTCAGAGCACTTGGTTATTACCTCAGAGATCCTTCTCATAGAATAGATGTTATTGAAGAGCAATTTATCATATCTTGAGTAAAATATAATAAGTTAAATGAATCTTTAAGGGTGCACAGAAGGAAAGTGTCTGCTTCTTTTAAGATATCTGGTCAAAGGATCCATAAACCAGAACATGCAGAGACCAAGAATCAGTGAGGAAGGTATAATTAATCATAGAATCAATAGGGATTGAAAAGGACATTGAAAGATCATCTAGTAAAATCCCCCTGACACAGCAGGATCACATACACCAAGTTGCACAGGAACATATCCAGACGGGTTTCAAGCATCTCCAGAGAAGGAGACTCCACAACCACCCTGGGCAGCCTGTTCCAGTGCTCTGTCACCCTCACCATGAAGAAGCTCCTTCTGATATTTATGTGGAACCTCCTATGATCCAGCTTACACCCATTGCCACTCATCCAATCACTAGAAGACATTCAGAAGAGTCTAGCTCCATCCTCCTGGCACCACCACTGTTTAACATATTTATAGACATTAGTGAGATCATCCCTCAGTCTCCTCCAAGCTAAAGCAACCCAGCTCCTTCAGCCTTTCCTCATAAAGGAGATGTTCCATTTCCTTCATCATCCTCGTTGCTCTACGCTGGACTCCCTCCAGCAGCTCCGTGTCCTTCTTGAACTGAGGGGCCCANAGACTCCACAACCACCCTGGGCAGCCTGTTCCAGTGCTCTGTCACCCTCACCATGAAGAAGCTCCTTCTGATATTTATGTGGAACCTCCTATGATCCAGCTTACACCCATTGCCACTCATCCAATCACTAGAAGACATTCAGAGGAGCATCCCTCAGTTTCCTCATCTCCAAGCTAAAGCAACCCAGCTCCTTCAGCCTTTCCTCATAAAGGAGATGTTCCATTTCCTTCATCATCCTCGTTGCTCTACGCTGGACTCCCTCCAGCAGCTCCGTGTCCTTCTTGAACTGAGGGGCCCAGAATTAGAACAAACCTGGTAAGTGGCATGAGAAATATGTGGGGTATGAAAATATTTTTTCAGTTGGGATGGTAAAGAAAGGGAAGGAGAAATCAGATGGCCGTAAAATCTGTCCAATTAGCATTAATACCCAGAGGAGTGGGTGAAGAGACATAGGGATGGAATGTTGGATTAGCTAAGCAGGGTTGGGCCTTGTTTGTACTTGGATGGGAGACAGTCAGGGTACACCAGGAGGTGTAGGCTTACCCTGCTCCAGCAGGGGCGGTTGGATTTAGATGATCTTTCGAGGTCGCTTCCAACCTGCAACATTCTGTGATTTTGTAATAAAGACCGTAACGAGAAACAAAGCTGGTCAGTCACACTAGCTGATGGGCAGTCAAGAAATTGCAAACAAACTGAGACTTTGCAACTGATAAGGATGGGAACCTTAGGATTCCAGCTGTTGGAGGTGGTTAGTGCAGTTGTGACAACTGATGAGGCAATAAACACAGTAAAGAAGAGTGGGGAGGAACAAAGGAGCAATAAAGAGAAAACAGCTTGTGGAATCGCACTGGGAGTGCGGGTGACCATCGCATGTGGTGTCAGCTACTGGAGCAAGATGAGTCTCCGCATCAGTTACTGTAGGTGGTAGCTGGCTCTCCCATTCACTGGGCAGGAAAAATGAGGGTTTCCAAATCCAGCTACTGGTCAGATTGGTGTGAGCATGGCTCAGTAACAGTGGCTGGAGATGGATTGCAGGTCACAGGCCATGTACTTGGTGCTAGCTGACTGGGGCAAGTGTCTGTGCACTCCTCAACTGGGTTTGTGTGGGGTGTTCTTGTGTATTTGCTAGCAAACTCCAGGTTGGACCAGCCAGCAACAATAGCATACGTGTTTGGGTGGGGCTGTCAGGAAGACAGAGGATCTGTGTTGGTATTTGGGGAGACCCATGAGGCTGTGGAATGGGTCTGTGTGAGTGCTGCATTTTTGGACCAGCCAGTGAGCCAGAACCCATGGGATGGGTAGGAAGGGCTTGGGATGTGGGCAGAGGTGCTGAGCAGCTGGAGGGTCTTCAGTGATGCTGTGGCTAATCCACAAATGTGGATGTGCCCTTGAACCTAAAGAGAGAGGTGCTCATGCCAGGCACTGTAGGGGAACTGCTAACAGAGCTAGCGCTGAGCAGCGCTCTGGACAACCCAGCACTGAGCCAAGAATAGCTGCCAGGTGCCTCTGAGAATGGCCTTGGAGGCCTCAGCAAGGATGATAAGCAAGCAAACCAATTATAGAGGAATGTTAACCAGACTGTGGGAATCAGAGGATGGGGCCGTGTTCGGGAAAGCTGGAGGGGCTGTCCGATCAGGTGCGGGAAGGAACTGAGTTGTGTAACCTAACCAATCTTGAGCTTGGCTTTTGCAATATGTATGAACCTCATTAAGAACTGTATAAAAGAGCTTGGATTTCGTTAATAAATGACTGCTAGATCACATTGATCTGTTGTGCAGCCCCTTCTCTCGGCAAGGCACAGTTCAAGAAGAGCAGAGGATATGGCTGTCTGAGTTTTTGCCTGAGGTTCTGTAACTTGGGTGTTACTGAAGGCAGGGACTTGTCTGTGGACTGTCTGTGTCTGCCTCTCTGTTTGTCTGCCTCTGTCTCTGATACATGCCCAGCATTGCTGCTGTTGAACCTTCAAATAGGAAAGCAGCAGCCCTATCCAGTCTGCACAGAGACCTGTATCTCCATGCACTGGCATGGGTTTCAGTGGCTGTGCAGGACAGGTCCTGGGCCAGACCAGCTGCAGGAGGTGGCCCTGTTTTTACAATCTGTTAACATAATCAAGTCCCAAAAGCACTTCTTTCTCAACACAGGATATAAATAAAGCTTATTTATTTTTGCATTATTAACTTTTGTGTATGTCTAATGTTCAAAATAATTAATCTATCATAGATGCCCTCACAGAGATGTAAATATCAGTATCAGAATATTTCTCAGGGTTACTCTGTATTTGTCAGATGACAGGAAAAACAGGTACAGGTATCTGGTAAGACTGTGAGGTATAGTAATACACATATTGAAGACAAAGTTATCCTCAGCATATAATCGAATCAGTGTTTGCTTGAATCTTTCTCTGGCACATGTAAACAGTGTCTCTCATCTGCCTCGAAAAAGATGCTGCCACCCATTGTGAGTGTATTTGTCTATGGCAATACAAAACTACTTTTTTTTTTCCTGTGAATCTGATTAGAAAAAAAAAAATTATAAAGGCAGAAAGATGATTTAGAACGACTTCTTGGAAAGTAGACATGTCCAATTCTATCTAGAACGAATCAGAATGAAAGAGCAAATTGGGGCAAAGTAGTGAAGTCATTTCTGATTCCAGGGAATGTCAGAAAACCTAAAATGGAATTGGAGACTATCAGCCCACTCAAAGATCAGGTTCTGCAGCAGTTTACATCATTCACTTGGTGAGTGTCATTGAGGATTGTTTAATGTTTGCTTTTCCGCATAAAAATGCAAATTCACAGAATTCTGACAGGTTCCATTTTTTAAATTTTATGTATGTGTGAAATTGCTAGGTGATCTATTGATTGGATTAATAGTACTTAAGTGCCTGAGTGTGTTTTGGAGGAAGACAGTAATCTAGACAACAGTTGACTACATAATTGAATGATTCTGCATAAAGGCATGCACAGTATGCATGTTCTAGGGTTGTCCTGTCCCAGGAAACACATTCTTAGCATTTTAAGTCACCTGCTTCAAAACACAAGGTAGCATTTTGCAGGCCTAGACTTTTCCAGTCCAGGAAATCTGAAAACATACTCTCTTCAATATAATACTTTTGTGTTTCTGATTCCCCCTTCCATCTCTGTTTTCTAATCCTTTCTGTTTCCTAGCTTAAGCCTTTACTTATCTGTTCTTAGGCTGCTGCTGTCTAATGCGTTTATCTACTTCCAATGTTTTCCCCAAAGTGCCCATTAAGTCAATGCATTTCAACTGTTTAAACAGCTACTGTAATCTAAAATGATCCCAATGGAAGATGAAGCAAAACTAAGCATGCCATATGGATGAGATTTATATAAGCAAATATAGCTGTTTACATGGAAATGCACAAATTTGGGGTGGCCCAGGCTCCCTTCAGTGATTCATCTTACGTCTACCCACATGACAGATAAACCATGTCCTAGAAGTACCTTTGCAAACAGTGGAGATCTGAAGTATATGAGAAAGAAAATAGGTACAAAGAGTGTATTAAATGTTACAAAGCTCAAATATTAACTTTGCCAATAATGATCAAATCTAAGCTTTGTTTACATCTTGGCCAATTAGAATCATAGAATCAGTTAGGTTGGAAAAGACCTTTAAGATCATCAAGCCCAAACACTAATCTAATTCTATCAAGACCACTGCTAAACCATGTCCTTAAGCTCGTATCTGAGTGGCTTTTAAACACATCCAGGCGTGGCAATTCAACCTAATTCAACTGATTCAAGCTGATGAAAATATTTTTGTATGAGGTTAGTGATTCTTTCAATAAAACTGTATGAATGATTAAATGTCCTCAGACTTATATACATTGTCTGACTCTCTCAGAGATAAGTGAGAGCCAATGTCAAATCAGTCCCATATTCTGTTTCTGTTTGTACAATTGAACCATGCTTGAAAACCTGCTCATCAACTGCAGCAACTGTAGTGAAATTTGCACTTTTTAAAGTTGCAGAACTGAGTGAAATATATATCTGTAGAAATAGAGTGTTTATTTACTTAGTACAATGATTGTCCCGGTTTTTGTTAGAACAGAGCAAATTCTGTTCAGTGATTTTACTTTCCAGCTTAGCTTCTTCTAAGTAACTGCACTTTCTAAAGTTAACAGAATTATTTGTACAGTGTCTCCTTCTACAAGTAGCAATGCTTGATATTTACAGTTGCTATCAAGAACTGGGATGCAGAAAAGGTCTCACTCCTATGGAGACTGAGATCACTGCTAAATTTTGGGTGTCATGTTCAGATGCAGTAAGAAGCTGCCCCTCCAGTGAGAATCACAAATTACAGGTGACTCTAAATTGACCAACAGAGTATTCCTTCCCATATGGGATATGTCAGATTGAGTATAAAGCTGAGGTAGCTCAAGGGTCTCCAATGGTCAGCTTCTGAAGAGGAATGTCCATTTTGTCTTTGATCCAGACCTGTGCATTGATGAATTCAGTTCATTCTGCTTCCCCTCCCCATCTCCCAGCACATCAGGTCTGTCGTTCAGGGAACACCTAGTTCCACTGCTGAAGACTGAGACAAAGTATGCATTGAGCACCTCAGACTTTTTCCTTCTGAATCCAAAATAGGATGGAGATTTTCCCTGGTCCTCCTTGTGCTGTTAATGTATTTATAGAAACTTTTTTTGTTATCCTTATGTAGCTTAGTTGAGCTCTAGCTGCTCTTTGGCCCTCCTGATTTTCCTTCTGTAGTGTTTGACTACATCCTTAAAGTCTTAATGAGACGCCTGCCTCCTCTTTCAGAGGTCTTGTTTTTTTTGAGGTGCAGCCAAAGATCCCTATTTAGCCAAGCTGGTCTCCTTCCCCACTTACTCATCTTTTGTCTCATTGAGACAGCCTGCTCTTATGCCCTTAAGACTTCCCTCTTGAAGTATGTCCAGGACTCCTATATCTTTTAGGGCAGCCTCCCAAGGGACTTGGTCAATCAGTTTCCTGAACATGCCAAAATTTGCCCTCCAGAAGTCTAAGGTAATGTTTTTACTAGTCCCTCTCCTTGTTTTTCCAAAGATTGAAAATTCAATCAAGGCATGATCACTTTGCCCCAGATGACATCCAACCTTTACCTCTCCCACAAGATCTTCCCTGTTCACAAGAAGCAGGTCCAAGAGGACACCATCCCTGGTTGGCTCCCTCACCAATTGCTTCAGGAAGTTATCTTCCACACACTCCAGGAACCTCCGGGGCTGTTCTGTCTCTGCTGTGTTATATTTCCAGCAGATATCAACAAAGAAGCAGTGACTGTGAAACTTTTCCCAGCTGCCTATAAAAATATTCAGAAGTTTTCCAATAAGGCAGACAAAGGTGATCCTTCATTTACTAGACATTGATAAGGCTTTATCTGGAGTGCTGTGTTGAGTTCTGGTCTCCTCAGTATAACAGAGAACTTGATAGAGTCCAGCAAAGGTGAATGAAAGACTGGACTATCTTTCGTTCAAGGAAAGACTGAGAGAGGTAGGACTCAGCCTGGAGAATAGAAGGTTTGAGGCAAGGGCATAGATTTTTTTCAATATGCATGACAAAATGGGAGATAATGAAGATGGAAAACCAGAGTCTTCTTGGTACTGCCCATTGACAGGATAAGAGAAAAAGGGTGAAAATTAAAAACATGAGATTTCATCTGATTTGAAGAGGACTCTTGCAGTAATTGTGTTCATAAAAAGGAAAAGGCTCTCAGAGGTTTTAGAGTCTCCATGTGGGGAGACCTGTTGTGGGGACACCTGTTGTGGCTCTACTTTAACAAGGAGATTGGCCTAGTGTTCTCAATAGGTCTTTTACAACATCATGTTTTGTTCTGTGAAATAGCATTTTAATTTTTGTCAAAATTTCTTTGAAAGAAGATGGTGTTTCCTGGGTTGTGTTGGCAGATTATATTAATTACAAAATGGCTCATGAGAACATATTTCCCAGATTAGAAATGCACTTGTTCTACAATGATCTGTTGGCACTAACAATCTAAAGAGACAAGAATGTAGGGACCTTTAAACATATAATACTTATGGACAAAGACACTGAAAGTCTGGAGAATTCATAGTTAGTCTGAAATATTTGTTTTTCCAATAATGCAGTTGTAATTTCAGGTTTCTGTGCTCGATTATAAAGATCGTATTATATCTTAGGGTCTGTTTTAGTGAGAACTGGTGCTGAATGCTTTACAGAAAGTACTGAACATCTTGATCTCTTAGTCATGTATATATATTCTTATTATATTTTAAACAATGGATCTTCGCATTCTGAAGAATTGGCTAGCAACAACTTTGAATTCCTGTGACTAGCTGACTTACATAACCTCAATATCTTCTGGTACTAAGAAAGGGTAATTGCAATGTAGTTGCAGACCTGTCTACACCCTCTGTAGTGCTTTAAAATGGAATTTTATTCTGTATAGTGTTTCTAGGAAGAAGTGACCTTTTCAAACAATGTCATGGAAATATATGCTCTTCCATTTCTTTTCTCTTTCGCGTTTCTCCTTCCGATTACAACACTATCCATGTTTTAACTGCAGCTTGTAAAGCTTTGATATCAATGAAGAAATAAACCCAACCAAACAATATTTCTGAGTCTCAAAATCCTCACAGATCTTCGAAACAGAAAAAGGACAAAAGGACCACAAATGTCATAAACTTAGTTGGCTACATCTGAACATGAAATGATCCCAAAGATCTTTATATTACTAATGTAATTAGTGGCCCAATTATAAAATCGATGTGTGCTTTAACATGGCTAGACACAAATGATGAGTGCACAGGTGATTTAACTGAAGAAAAAGAAATACATAGAAATTAATGCTTGGCTTTTGCAAATGGAACTTTGTTTGCCCAGATATAAGTAAGATATTTTGCTGTTTGTTTTTTTGTTTTTTTTTTTTTTGCTATATAATGCAAAATAAAGGATAGATTAACCGTATAAACTTTGAAGAAGTATCTTAGTGTAATGAAAAATGTTGGGGTTTTTTTGGTAGTGTTACATTCTTTTCAGATGAATCCTCATTCAGAGTTAAGGAGAATAGAGGCACTGGAATTGATGTATAGATTTCTGTTCCTTTTAATTACATTTAAAGCTGATTTTAGTTGCTGTTCTGCTAGGAAATATAATTGAATGTTTTTATCTAATGAAGCTCAAAATTTCTATGTTTAACATACCAAAATCCTATTCAGAATACAAAAAATCTAAGACTTCTTTCTTCTGCTGTGTCAGTATGGTAAGGCAGTGTCTTGCTGTAACTTGCGGGCAGAAGCACCACCCTACTCCATTAAATGTGTCTTCTTAAACTTCCTTAATTGGAAGTTTTCTATCATACAACTCAGAAAGACAACTGGAGAAAGAAATAAAAATATGCAAAGAAGATTAATCACAATGGGAATTCTATTAATAACTATGGGAATTAATACCTATGGGAATTCTTTATGTTAATGAAACTAAAAGTTCAGCTGTTAAGCAGAGCATTAATTTACATGATGAAAACACAGTTGGTGCAAGTTAATGAAAAAGCCAAGACAAAGTAATTGTATTACCAGCTTCCAGTTGGTGTGAGCATAATTGATTTAAAACATGGTACCTGAAAATGCATACATGTGATGAATACAAACACACTGGATTTCTTTCAGGGCCCATGTATCATCTTCATGAATTACTTCAGGAGATTATACAGTTTCATGAATCTCCCAGATAACATCAAACTGAGAGGCTGTGTTGATGTGTCAGTATTGTCCTGGTTTCAGTTAGAATTCTGTTCAGTGCTTTTATTTTTCAGCCAAGTAACTCTGCTGTCTGAGGTTAATGACACATATTGGCAGAGAGTGTCTGCTTCTCCAAGTGGTAATACTTTATTTTTACAGTTAAGGATTGGTATGCAGAAACACTTTTGCTTATAATTGCCTCTATGGAGACCAAAGTCATTGCTAAATGTGTACCACTGTCACTATCTGACCATATTGTGCAGCCCTCTGGATAAACTTAGAAGCAGCTACAAAAACAAAAACCACAGGTAGGTCTTTCTGGTCACTAAAAGTCACAGGCAGGCTTAACTCCAGAATGTTGTGTTTTGAAGATTACCAGAATTTTAAAATGTATATATTTATGATTTCATTATGAAAAAGATGCATGTTGATTTAAGAGGACCTGCCTCAGTGACCTGTCCTGTGAGAGGTGACACTACAGAATTGTTCCAGGTACCTGCCTTTAAGGGGTGTGGGCTAGGTGAGAAGATAAAAAGGGCTAATGCCTGTAGCCCTGCCTCTTTTGTCTGGGGTGTTTCTCCCCAAGAATGGAGTGCTTTGGCTCCGGCCACCCCCTCCCCACTTCCCAGAGTAGAGTTGGGGGAGACAAGATGAGGCGGCTTGCGACGCCTGACCATGGCTTGCCACAGTTCCCAGCCCTGCTTTCCCACTCCGAGAGGAGACAGAGGGGACGCGGCAGGTTCGCTGTGCTCTTGTAGAGGTGGATGAAGAGCAGCTGTCCCACTGCCCACTGCATGGCCCCGCAGCCCCGGCCCCGGCTCCTGGCCCTGGCCCTGACTGGGACTGGTACTGGTACTGGCTTTGATCCAGCCCAGCTCCGGAGCTGGCAATGCGGACCGGAGAAGGAAGAACTTCGTACTGATCTTCACCCACCAGGGAGCAGCTGTTCAGTGACCCCTGATAAGCTGAAAGATTCTTCCCCTTACCCCAGGAGCTGAGGCAGGAGGACAGAGGAGAGGGAAGGGTCATGGAACACTCTCGGCCACATTTGCAGAGTCGGGGGGCCCCTGCTGACACCGTCATGCAGTCGGTCTCCATCTTGGGTCCTGCATGTGGCCGGGGGCCATACAGCCATCACCTTTGTCTTAGAAAACACTGGCCAGAAGGAAGAGAGACTGTCTGTCATTTTCTGCCACTGAGAAAAACTGGGGATGCTTTCAAGTATTGGGGAGAGAAGGAGAATTCCTTTGTGCTTAGCTGAAGAAAGTAGAAGGACTCAAGAATGCTTAAATCTTGGGCATGGAAGACAGGGTCCTGTTTTGAAACCATTTCTCCTGTACTGGTGCATTTCAGGTGCTGAGGAATCAGGTCTGCCTGATCAGCATTGAGCCGGAGAAACTGCGCTGAAGAACTGAAGAGTTCGCCAGTCTGGACAGCTGAGGGTACTGGTGTCTGCAGACAGTGGTGACACATGAATAATAGAGAGGGTGGTGGTACCTGACTCTACTTCACTGACAGGTTCTCTCTTCAGGTCTCTAATGTAAAAAGCCAAGGACCAATACAACAGTGATCTTCCATTGTATTTTTCTCAGAATATGTGATGCCATTCGTGACACAGTTTTGAGTTGGTGTGCACTGACTTGCTTAACCTTTTGTTCTTTTCTGTATACAGCTATAGTGTTAATAAATCCTTTTCCATTTTCCCTGAGCTATCCATTGCTCTAGCAAATTTTACCCAAGATCTCATAGAGACCTAACTGCTTTTTCTTTTTCATTACCTTTAATTGTAGTCTTGAACCCATCATAAAATTGGTGCTGAAAACTCGTGACTTAGTTTTAACCCACTTCAAGGAAAGAAATAAAAATTAATTTTAACAACAAAACTTTCATTTCACAGAAAAAGAGAGGAAGAGTTTACCAGCAAATACTACATTCCATATCCCACTTTTACAGTCTTCTGTCTTTAATAAATGCAGGTTATGCAAGTTTTCTTGTGCCCAAACAAGTCCTGGTAGTGATGAGTTTGAGTTTTTTCCAAAAAGGTTAACAAAATTTAGGAGTCAGTAGAGGGAGTATTAAACTTTTCAAGGTACATGTCTCTCAGAGACAAAACACTCATTGTTTTGACCCCTGCTTCTGTAGCTCTGAGCTTAAACACTAGCAGATTCCCAGAAGATCATTCATTACCAAGCAAATCCTCAGAGGGTCACTCCAAATATGGACATATCTTCTGAGGATTGCTCTTAATGCACTTATGATACTGCTAGCCCTCAGGAGACAAAAGGTTGAGACTGCTTTAGCACTTCTGCATCTGCCCTCACAGTCATTGGCACTCTGAATCTCACTTAGGTCCCTTTTTATTGCTGTAGCTCCCAGACTACTTTGACACTTCTGAATCAGAGTTATCTTGCCTGTGACACAACTAACTGTCTTAGTCTAGACAAAGTTCTTTTTGATGACCTTGTTCAAAATTAAGACACAAGTGAAGCCAGAGGTTAAAGAAAGGCCTAAAACTTTGTTATAAAAATGAACCTAAGAATGAGAACAGGACAGAGAAAGGAAGAAAAGAGAGACAAAATGAAAAGAAAAAGGTTGCTACCACCCATAGCTCCAGCAAAGTGTCAGAGGTCCTAACATCTTATGTCTCCATGGAGGGAAAAAATCCACAGATCTGAGTCACTTCACATCCTTTCATAGCCTTTTTATAGTTTGCACCATGATGTTTCAAGGCTTTTTCTGTAGTAGGGTGCACCTGTTGCATTCACCAAAGATCCCATGGTAACAAAGCTGCTGCTTCACAGGTGCTCTGCTGCCTCCCAGGGCTTGCTAGGAGTCAGAAGGTCCTTAGCCCATCTGGGCTTCAGTTGATCCTGCTCTGGCACAGGCACACTCCACTGGTAAGTGTTTCACAAAACAATTTGCAGTTTACTTGTAAGCTAATAAAACTGAGACAAAAGCACAGAATTTCCCATCCAAATTGTTACACATTTACGGCAGCACATCTAAAAGGCTTCTACACAAAAGCCCATGTCATGGGCAAGAAACAAGACAGTGATGGCTTGTAATCCTTCCTGGATTACAAGTGGAATTTCAGAATTAGGAAACAGGGAAATACTGAGGAGCCAAACATAAGTGAGGTTGTATGTGCTAGGAACCAGTAATGTTTGATGTTAGCTTCCAACCATTAGATTTACATTAATAATAATTTCTGTAATAATAATAAATTCTGTAGGTTTACATCACGTTAACAATAAATTCTTGGTTTTGCAAGCAGTGTCTATGATGTTGTTGATTATAATATTTTGAGTGTACAAAGAAGTATCAGTCTGTTGCACTCCATCTTTTTGCCCTCCTGGTGTGCTGTAGAAACATACATTCCTGAATGGGAAAAAATACTGGAAAAGTGTAATTCCAGTGCCCTTATGGTTGGAAACAAAGAGAAATAAAGTTCCTCAAGATAAACACAGGCACAAATAAAGTCTAGTGATATACTTGTGTTTTATAAAAATGAATTTCAGTATACTTGTATGGGTGAAAATTGTAAAAGTGCAACTTTTAAATGAAAGTTCCTATCTGTGCCTGTAAAGGATTTATTCAGGTGTACAAGCCCCCAGATAGATTTGCTCTGTTAAAGCAGACTCATTTTAAAAGGAATATTGTGAATATTTGCTGTTCAAAATAAATATAACTAGGTCATATTATCTCAGGTTGTTGAAATTGACATTTTTGTGTTAATGCTTCTAATTCTTTGGAAGCAAACCAAATTTATATTTCTCCAATAATGCTTGTCACAAGTCTTCATGCAACCTTAAGTCTGCACTTCAAGTTCAGACTTAGTTGTTCCCCAGCGCATACAACTTAAAGAATTAGAAGAAATGTGAAGGTTCAAAGTTGTTTCCACAAACAACAGAGAAGTAAGAAAATGTATAAAGCAGTACTCTTAGGCTTTTTTTTTCTCACATTACCTCTTGACCCACCTCAGCCTCTCCAGTGGTCTAACACCTCCTTTCTTGATTCATCGACATGTTCCTTTTATAGCTTAGATTTAAAAAAGGAAGACTCCTTTCTCCTTACTCCTCTGATCAAAGGATTAAAAAGTAGTTTATGTGTTTTTGGTTTGACAATCTCACAAATTTTATGATGCTAAAGTAGAACTCGTTTTCCTCTTAGAGATGGAATGGGGCAGAATTCACATTCCATACTGATTTAGTTTTTAAAAAGTGTTCTATTAAATATTGAAACTACAAGGTAAATCCAAATACTAACAGATGTCTCAGTGGACCTGAGTTTGAAGACTTCACTGAAATTAGAGGAAACTACTTCAGTATAAACAGCAGAGAAAAAACCCCACCATTCCCTCAGTAAACATCCATAAACTAATACTTACAAGATCTCACAAGCTCTCATGTCCATCTTTCATGAAACTCATTATCTCACTTTCTAGTAAAGTGATTAAAATTGTTTTAAGATGTTTATGTTGGGGAAAATAATAGCAGAGGAATCTAATTTTTTAAATGAAGGTGTAGGAAAAATATGTAAGAATAAACAAAGTGTCTGATTGTCCCAAAGAACATAGGTGCTCAGGAGCAGAAGAGACGTCTGAGGTGTTGAAGATCAAGGAATGTTTTTGTTGTAGTCAGTTGTACAGACATTGAACTCAGAACTGTTTGCGCTATGTATTCCATGGACATGAGAAATAATTTCCAAGGAACTTCCAGAGGATTGTCTCCTGATTAGCCCTGAAACCAGCTCCAAAGTATGACTCCTCTTGAGTAAATTTGGGAATGTGTTATGCGGCCCTAAGCATGGGACATGTCTGGTACAGTTTTAATCTAACATACGTACTTAAACTGTATACAATGCAACTTGTTCTATCAATTTCCTTTTTCTTCACAGTTGTTTGTAGTTTGTTTTTCCCCCACCAGGTAATAAAAAACCCAGTAACTCAAAGTGACCATTTCAGATTTGCATTCTAGACTTCAAGCGTGTGTGCCTCTAGTAAGGTATGGAACTCGCTTTGGCATCTCAGAAGTCAATGCTGGCTTTGCAAACCTCTCATAAGATGTAGGAGAAATCATATATTTCTGAAGCAGAATTTAGATGTCAGGCAGATTGACCCAGGTAAAATCTACTCGATATACATATGGGGAACAACTAAGTCAAAAATGGAAAGATAATTACTTTAATGTAATTATTGAAAATGAAAGGGTAATAGTAATTTAAATATGAAATATATTGTACTCTCTTATAGCTGTTGCTATTTGTATTAGCCTGTCTACTCATACTCAAATGTTTATTGGAAAGGGTACTTTGCACTGTGGTATATTCAATAATGGGAAACCCTATAACATTTAGCTCTGTGAAGGTCAACGGATTTGCAGTGGTAGTGTATAAAGTAGCAAGAAGCCCCCTATTGCAGAAACAAAGGCAGCAATATAATAACTTGGGAGGAAAATTTCACTTGAAGAGTCAGAAGATGATGTCAACTAGGGCAGATTTATTAGCACTTTAAGAGTCTATGACCTAAGGAAGCAGGACCTTTACAGTGGGAGAGACATAGATTTTATGAGTTAATTTGAGGACATATCGCTAATTAAAAACCATAAAAATATGCTGTAGAAACTGAATTGTTCTGTAGCAATCAGCCCTTCTTAGACTAAATGACACTCCAAAAAGTTAATGGTTTTCCATTAGTTGAAATAATGCTGTTAAACTGCTTAATAGCTGAAAAGCTGAATGCTTTGTATTAGGTAATCTATGTCCTCATCAGTGTTCTGGCTCTTGCTTTGCTAAGGTTGAAAAGTCAACATTTCCCTTATACTGTTCTATTTTCCCAGACTGTAAATCAAATATATCAGTTCCTGTGCTCTCTGTGATATTGACCTTCTCTAACTCTATGAGCATGATTTCACTCAATGCTCCTTCATGTGTTTCTTAGTCTAAAAATTCCCGTTCTCTTTGTGGATTAGATTGCAGTTCTGTAACTGAGATAATCCTGTGTTATGTGGATCACCTGTGACTGGTTCTGGTAATTCAGACAGTTTAGACAATTAGAGAACTTCTAAGTAAAGCAATTAATATATGTCAATATGATTTTTAAAAAAGATTCAAAAAAAGGACCTTCTGCTTGTAAGACTGATGCTGTTTCCATGGATGCAAGACAGCTGAATATCTTTTCCCATAAGCCTGTTACCAAAGGAATTTATCAAATTTCACAGAATCACTGAATCACAGAACATTACAGATTGGAAGAGACCTTGAAAGGTCAGCTAGTCCAATCCCCCTGACACAGCAGGATCACCTACATCAAGTTTCACAGGAACATATCCAGGCGGGTTTTAAACGTCTCCAGAGGACACTCCCAAAACCCCCTGGGCAGCCTGTACCAGTGCTCTGTCACCCTCATTGTGAAGAAGTTCCTTCTGATATTGATGTGGAACCTCCTATGTTCCAGCTGACACCCATTGCTCCTTGTCCTATCACTAGATGACACTGAGAAGAGCTTGGCTGCATCCTCCTGACAACCACCCTTCACATGTTTATAAACATTAATGAGGTCAACACCCAGTCTCCTCTTCTGCAAGCTAAAGACATCCAGGTCCTTCAGCCTTTCCCCGTAAGGGAGGTGTTCTGCTTCCTTCATCATCTTTGTGGCTCTGTGCTGAATTCTCATCAACAGCTTTGTGTCCTTCTTGAACTGAAGGGCCCACAACTGGGTGTGTTCCTATATGACTTGGTCCAGGTGATCCTGCTGTGTCGAGGGATTGGACTAGCTGATCTTTCGAGGTCCCTTCCAATCCGTAATGATTCTATGATTCTATGCACTCAATACTCCAGGTGTGGTCTCACCAGGCCAGAGTAGAGGTGGAGGAGAACGTCTCTCGATCTGCTAAACACCACGCTTCAGATCCGCCCTAGGATGCTGTTGACTCTCTTGGCCACAAGAGCAGACTGCTGCCTGGTCATCCTGCTGTCCACCATGACCCCCAGCCTATACTGGTGCCTGGGGTTGTTCTTGCCCAGATGCAAGACTCTACTTGCCTCTGAATGGCAGCACAGCCTCCTGGGGTGTTGGCCACTCCTCCAAGCTTTGTATCATCAGCAAACTTGCTGAAAGTGCTCTCTAATTCCTCATATAAGTTATTAATGAATAGATTGAATAGGACTGGTCCCGTACCGACCTGTTTAACCATGCAGCTCTTCTGGCTCCCTTCCTTGACTTCCTACTTATTAGAGTGCTTTGATCTTGGGTTTCAAAGAAGTGGTCTTTGAATGTTAACCAGCTATCCTGAGCTCCTTTACCTGGCAGGCCCCTGTCCCATGGGATTTCCCCTAGTAATTGCTTGAAAAGGCCAAAGTTGGTCCCCCTGAAGTCCAGGGTTGTGATTCTGCTAGGCATCCTGTTCCTGCCACATGAGATCTTGAATTCCACCATCTTGTAGTCACTGCAACCAAGGCTTCTCTCAAACTGCACTACTTCAACCAGGCCCTTCTTGTTTGTGAGTGTGATATCCAGCAGCGGTCCTATCTTAGTGGGCTCCTCCACCATTTGCATCAGGAAATTGTCACCAATGCACGGGAAGAACCTTCTAGACTGTGGATGGGGTTACTTAAAAACCCCTATGAGAACCAGGGCCTGTAGCCGTGAGGCTGCTATCAGCTGCTTGTAGAAGACCTCATCAACTTCCTTGTCCTGATGTGGTATCCTGTGATGCACACTCATGACAGTGTCACGCATGCCAGCCTGCCCCTTAAACCACATTCATAAACTCAATTCTCTCTTAGTCTGCCTCTGGACTGAATTTGGAACTGTGTTGCTCTGGGACTTCTAGGGGCTACTCTTTCTGGCATGTTTCTGCAGACAGTCACAGAATGTCTCTCTCAATTCACTGGTTGTTTAGGACAAGTGATATACAATTAATTTTGTATCTTCATTTCTTTTCTTCTTTCTCTCAGCAAAGTGGAGTTTAATTTTCTTGGTGTTAGGAGCACAGCGGGTTTCACCCATACTGAGAGCATGGCGGGGGATTAAGAGTGGTGAAAGGCTCTAGTCACAGTTTTTCTGTATTTTAAAACCCTTTCCTTACTGTTTATGTTAATAAGCTCATTTTTATAGTAAGTCCCTGGATTTTGCTTTTGACCCTGAACAAACACCAGAACTTAATGTCATTTACTAAAATTTCTAGACATCATTGATGACTAAAGGGCCATTTTTGTTGTCTATTAGGCTTGTAGAGAGAGACTATAATATCTGTAATATCTGTGCGTTCATTACACAGTCTCTTCTACCAAAGCCCTTTTGCTCTGTTTGTTCATTTAATTTATATACAGTATGTCTTTATGCTCCTTGACTTTTCTGTTCTGAAGGGTTTTTTTTTTAACCTGTTATTAGGAAATTTATATTACCTTGGAAAGGTAACATCCTCAGCAATATTACTGGTTTGTTATTTATGTTTTTTTTTTTCCAGAGGTTCTGCTGTAATTTTTAGTAACCCAAAAGTTTATCATGTCATGAACTGCACAAAAAACTCCTCATTGTTGTGATGGTCAGTTAACAGGATGATGAAGAGGCACTGCATGTATGATTTACTAACTAGTGTAGTACCACTTTGTTGGGCAAGATGGTGACTTATTCTGTAGATCACAGAATTATAGAATTATTAGGGATTGGAAGGGACCTCGAAAGATCATCCAATCCAATATTGTGTGCTCTTATTCTGTATATATTGGTATAAAACTTACTTAAATAGAAATATAAACTTCAATAACCTTGTGTGTGATGGTAAATGGGCTTTTAGTGGCTTTTGAAATGTACCCTGCTTGAAGGAGTAGACTATGAGTCTGGCTGGGATGGGGTTAATTTTCTTCATAGCAGCATAGATTTGTGTCTAGCACTGTGTTGGTAAGATACCAGTGTTTTGGCAATTACTGAACAGCAGTTGCAGAGCATCAGGGCTCTTTCTTTTTTGCATTCTGCTTCAATTCCACCATCTCAGTGACTAGGTGAAGGCAGACAAGTCAATGAGATCGGACAGAGGTAAAACAGCTGACCAAAACTGGCTAAAGGGTTATTCTATAACATGTGACATCATGCTCAGCAATAAAATGTTAAAGGAAAAAAGAACAATGGGGCATATGTGATTATGATATTTGTCTTCCTAAGGAACCACTGTATGCTGATGGGAAATAGTGAAGGTTGTCTGACAGGGGGATTGGACTAGATGATCTTTTGAGATCCCTTCCAATCCCTAATATTCTCTGCAAATGAAGTTATTTGTGAGTGGATAACTGATCCCACAATTTCCTGTTTAACCTGATTTAATCTGCTACCAAAACCTTGTAAAGTAAACCAAATACAACAGGAAAATAACAACATAAAATCCCTTTGGAGAGGGGTTACAGAAATATCAATCACTAAACTGAAAGTATTTAAATTAGAATGAGAATAATACACCATATCTAAGTAGATAATTACACTGTCTAAATGCCAGTCCAAGTTGTATGAAAACTTCCACATGCAGTTTTTGTGTGAAGAAGCTCAGTTATATTTTTCAATGCCTTTGTGATACGGAGTATGTATTGAATTTTGTGGAAGGTGGAAGGATATTAATTGTATCTCAAACACATTCTTCATGATATTTATCTCTTTTTCTTAACTCAATTTTCAGAAATGCATTGTTGTATGTACTCATTATACAATCATAGGAATGATAGAATTTTTTTTTATCTATGTATAATTATATATCAAATATTAATTGTGATATTATAGAGAATAGGTCTGAATCCATATAATTTTCTTGTCATTGCTTTAATGAAGATTATAAGAATTAATATTTTAAAAAGTATTTTGAAATTACCAAACCCAAAATTTAAATATAGTTGCTTGAATTAGTCTTAATGTAATAGCTATCACAAATGTACAGTATGTTCTGTTATTTGTAAAACAGTTTTCCTTTAAGCTGGGGTTCTGTGAGATGCATTTTCTGCTAGTAACTCCTATGTAAAAGATTTAAACTATATTACTATCTTTTCCCAATTACCTGGACTTTTATACACTAAAATTCACATTTGTGTCTGTCAGAGAATATTGTTGCTTTTAGTTTTGCCTCTGTAATTTTCCATAGTTTTTCTGAACATATGTTTAAAGCTGTGTTATCACAATTTTTGCACACTGTATTTATATTTAATTGTTTGATGCTGCTGTGCTTGCCAAGTATACTTACTGCCTTCTACTGCTTCAGTTCAATTTTCCAAATTTGTTTCAAAACTCCTATTGTGTTTAAATTCCCTGAATCAATTCTTTATACTGGATTCAGTGGCTGCTTGCATTCATTAATATGAATAGATATCACATGAATTAGAATCTCACAGAATGATTTAGTTTCTTACCTGTCATGTGTCTTCAGTGCATGTCTTAGATATAGTTGTTTATTATTTAGTCTATAAGCATTTTCAAATCTGCTGACTTGACCGTATTTTTTCCTGACAGTTATAACTGCAGTTCCTGCTGTGCACAGCTCTCCAGCACCTGCTTTTTCGGTCTGCTTTTTGTGAAAATCTTGCATTTGTATAAATAAAATCTTTCCTGTTATCCTTTTCTGGAAAAAGTACAAGTGTGCAAAAACATAATTAAAAAAACCCAACAAACCACATATGTCTTCTGTTATCCATTTATGTTTTAATGTTGCAGTGATGCTTTGATATAATTATCTTTCTTTTTTTTCCCACCTGGATGACAGCAGTATGATTTACACAGGTTTCTGTATAGTCCATCTGAAAAGAGTCCCTCTTAAATACATGAGAAATTTGATACACGAATATTGTTGTACATATACACTTATGGAAATGTCTGAATGGCATGTATTTGTTTTGTTACTGAAAGCGAGTTATTTACAGTATTATGGGTTTAGTATTTAATAAGCCACAGTATGATCCTTTACCCTGAGGTAAAATTATACAATGATTAATACACACAGTGTTAATGAGTGCTTCACACTGTACCACTTCTTTTCTAGACTGTGTATTGGGCTTCTCTGGACTTCAGAAATGTTTCTGTGCATTTCTTTTATTTCAAAATTCAGAAATAATACAATGATTATACTGAGTCCCATAAACATATTGATTTCATGGAAAACACTTTACACCATTTGTACGGAAAAAGATAAAATGGATTGAATAATTTTGGGCAATTGGTGATGGCAACTGGGAGTACTTGAACACAGTAAAGTTCACCAATTTTAAGGACTGTAATGGAGCTAAAACTAGTACAATCATGAAAAACTCACTCACATTGTTTGTTATTAGATGTTTGCAAGTGAAGTCTGAAAGTGTGGGGTTTTTTCCTTCAACAAGCCATTTTGGGTGCTAACTGAGCTTCTTTATGATGCAGTACCTTGTGATCTGAAGACACAATTGCTATGTTGGTAAGTTCAATTTCAGTGTATTGACAGATCAGTTTATATGAGAGATTTTAGATAAACAAGACCACAAGTAAGATCCATATGTATTCTGATAATGTACAAACACAAAATAGTGAATTTGCCCACGCACTGAAAGATTTTATCTGCATAAGTTCATCAAAAATAGCATGAGCTGACAGTACACATTCTGTTCCACAGATAAGCAACTGAATCACTGGAAAAAAGAGGTGACCTTTAATACACATTCAGTTAAATATGCAGTAAAGTAACACAGACCTTGATTTAGAAAATTTTAATCAAGCATGATGAAGACAGAAAAATTACATTGCATCAGCTGATAAGATAAATGCAGCAGAGTTTTAAATTCATTTTTTTTAAGATGTAGGTGTGAGTCCAGGAATTCAGGATGCTCATTCAATTTATATTATTTAATTCTACCAAACACAACATGAAATAAAAAGAGCTATCCACTTCTCTTCAATAATCACATATTTGTAGATCTAGAACACATCTTTAGAGAGACGGCCATTGGAAAGATTCTTGACAGAAAGACACCTAGAAGTATTGATTAACAATCAGCTAAATATGAGCCAGTATTGCATTTAGGTGGTAAAAAAGGCAAACAGTATCTGAAATAGTCTGACCAGCAGGAGTAAGGAAGTGATTGTCCTCCGTGCTCAGAACTAAAGGAACAAGGAAGGTGTAGGGGCACTACTGAGCGAGGAGGCAGCCTTGATAACTGAGGATGCAGAGAAGGCAGAGTTGCTGATGCCGCCTTTGCTTCGGTCTTTACATCTAAGGCCGAACTCTCCTATGACCCCCAGAACTTGGATGAAGG
>VXBP01010751.1:81034-103444 GCA_013400115.1 Rhinopomastus cyanomelas
GTTTAAGAGGGACAAGGATCTACTGGAGAGGGTCCAGCGGAGGGCTACGAGGATGATTAGGGGACAGGAGGGCATGGCTTATGAGGAGAGGCTGAGGGACTTGGGGCTTTTTAGTCTGGAGAAGAGAAGACTTAGGGGAGATTTGATCAATGTTTATAAGTACCTGAAGGCTGGCCAGGAGTGGGGGGACAGGCTCTTTTCACTTGCTCCCTGTGATAGGACAAGGAGCAAGGGGTGTAAGTTGCAGCAGAGGAGGTTCCGCCTCAACACAAGGGGGAACTTCTTTACTGTGAGGGTCACGGAGCACTGGAACAGACTCCCCAGGGAGGTCGTGGAGTCTCCTTCTCTGGGGACTTTCAAGGCTGCCTGGATGCGTTCCTCTGTGCTCTGTGTTAGATAGTCTTGTCCTGCTGCGTCAGGGGCGTTGGACTCCATGATCTCTTTGGGTCCCTTCCAACCACTAACATCCTATGATCCTATGATCCTATGAACTGGAGAGGCCATTTCTTGTTACATTCTCTTGGGCATGAGAAGAGTAACACTTTACCAACCATAGGTTTGAGTATATTTAGGAATATTTCATCATTAAATATAGCAGATAAGGTTATATATACTTACAAACTATAATTAGTATTTTGTATAAAGAAATCTGTAAATATGGTTTCTCTGAAAAAATGGGTTTCCACCTTAGCAGAAGTGTAGAGTAAGAAAAAGATTTAGAATTTGCAGTTCTGAATATGTATTTACTTCTTTATTTTCTTAATGAATGTGTTACAGTTTGGTCATGGCAGATATTCCTATGAGAAGATTTCTTTGTTTATTTTATAGAAGAATGAAAATTTCTCCTAGAATATAGAAATTCTTCTTATTTAGAGGGAATAGGTGTAAAAACTTAATTGTGCATAGATATTTTGAAAGAAGATTACACTTCACACTGGAAAAATGATGAGAATGAAAATACTTTTAAACAATATACAAAAATTTAAATAGCTACAAATTAATAATAGAAAAAAAGACACGTTAAAACTTTTTCACAGAATCATAGGACCTTCCCAGAGAACACAGAGACCAGGGACAAACGAGGGCAATTCAGGTACATGAATACCAAGATGAAGAAGGCACTGAGTATCAGTCTTTTGTATGTCCTTTGACACCAGGTTCCTTGTCACATTCAGCAGCAGGCCCATATTTATCCTTGTTTTCTTTTTGCTGCTTCTACATGTAGAAGCTCTTTGTGTCATCCTTAATGTCAGATTCAACTCTAAGTGGGCTGTAGCTTTTCTAAACTGATCCATACATTCTCAGTTTATTTACATTCCTCTTGGGTCACTTGGTTCTTCTTCCACCTCCTCTATGCTGCTTCTTTCCATTTCAACTGAGTTAGCCCTCTGTTCATCCATGCAGAACCCTGCACATGGCACTACACTGCTCTGGAGCTTGAACGAGAAGAAGAACCAAGCCTCCTGCACGCCCCTTCATTCAAGAACCATCTTCCAGAGTTGGGGTAATGTTTTTTTTGGTTTGTTTCCTCCTTTTAAAATCCTGAATTATCTCATGGTCTCTACACTCAAAGCTGCCTCCAACCCTCTCTTCCCCAACAAATTCTTCTTTCTTCATAAGCAAATGGAGCACCAGAACACCTGGCTTTGTTGGCTCCTCAATTGCCTGTGCTAGAAAGTTATCATTAATAAAGTTTCTTTTCATGAGATACATACTTCCTGTCTTGATTTTGCAGTCAAATATATTTTGCTGTTGAAATAATATAGCAACAGATTACTTTCAGAACTGAAATAATTTGATTGGAAAGCTTCACATAATTTGGTCATATAACTTCCTAGAAAGTCAAGGTGTGACTTCATGACATGTGATGTGATCTAAACTGGAAATTCCATAATCTTCTCCTTGAGTTTGTGACACTGACTTAATTCTGCTGAAAGGAATATATGTGCATCCATTTACAAAATGCAGCTCAAGGGACAGAACTAAGAAAATAAAACATCACAAGATCAAGAAATAATACCTCAGAACCGGACATCTTAATTTTTTGAAATTATATATATTTAGTTTAAATGGGGATTTTTGGTGTACTTGCTCACGATAGAAGAGGATTGAGCTCAGCTGACTGACAATGTTGATTGTCAGGGTTCTTGAAAAATACGTATGGGACAAAGAAATCCAAACTGAGGAGAGTAGGAGAAATAGCTAAATGTGAGAGTGAATCTGTGTATCCTAAAACATAATGTATACATCAAATATACCAAAAGGTACTTAACTTACCTAAAGACATCTAGGAAGATTTGAAGATAGTAATGATATAGCTACGAAAGAAAACTAAACAGTTGCTGCAAAGTATCAGCAATTTTTTTTTTTTTTTGGTTCCCAGTGGTTTTGAAGTCTAGAACACAGAATCACAGAATCACTCTGGTTGGAAAAGATCAGTAGGACCATCGAGTCCAACCATAGAATCGTAGAATCATTAGGGTTTGAAAGGGACCTAGAAAGATCATCTAGTCCAATCTCCCTGCCACAGCAGGATCACCTAGACCAAGTCATAGAGTCTACCTTACCTTACAAGTTCACCCCTAAACCATATCCCTCAACACCTTGTCCAAATGATCTCTAAAAACATTCAGGGATGGCAGCTCAACCATCTCCCCGGAAAGCCTAGTCTAATGCCTGACCACCCTTTCTGTGATTTTTTTTTCCTAATATCAAGTCTAAATACATAGAATCATAGGAAAAGACTCATAGAATAGGTTGGGTTGGAAAGGATATTTGAAGACATCTAGCCCAACCACCCTGCAAAGAACAGGGATATCAGGACAGTAGATCTGAACTAGACAAGTGCATAATTGATACTATCTGCTCAGAATATAACTGGCAGAGCTGTCTAGGGGGAGGACAGGTCAAGGTTTGAGGACAGTCGGCACATGGGTAGTGAGTATTTGCATTGTACTGCATTCTGCATAGTTGCCCTCTAAGCTTAAGCCACAATATATGGAGATTAACAATGTTGAGAAGGATCTATGTAATTGTTCAAAACTGAAATGAAAATATAAATATATTATTTAGAAAGCATACCTTACGCTTATGTGGTTACAGTTACAGTATATTTTCTCCACATAAGTGAATACCTACTTTAAATTGTGAGTTTGATGCTGGTATTTTTGCTAGCAAACCAAAAGTCAAAAGTATTTACAACTGCGGATTTAGCTGATTTCTCAAAATAAATACTTGTTTATAACCAAAAGAAAATCAAGTAATTTTACAAGAACATCTAGGAGAGCTTCAGGCTGTATATTTCAAAGTTATTTGAGCTATGATGGAAATCGAACTCAGCATGAAAGGGTTTTCTTTCTTACTTTTAAATTGGAAAATGATGGTATGGAGAACAAATCATGGTTGAGTAATCTAAGCTAAAGTTGATCTTATGACAAAGTCCTCTGTTCAGAAAATATCATTCAAAAATTAATGGCAAAATATTTTCAGAGTTGAATATTTTTATTGACTGATCTGTTTACAGGACTGAGGATTTTTATCTCTCTCAAGGGCATCAGTTTATAAGTATTTTTGTCTTTCTCTTTTTTTGTAGCTGCAAAATGTTTATTAGATTTACTTTACCTTGCTATGAAGTTTTTGGCAATTATATTAAGGCAGCTGAAACATTAATAAATCTAAAAGTTCCATAAGGATTTGCATACAATAACATTTAACTTAGTATTGGAACTTGAAACTATCATCTTTACTTAACTGTCATAATAAAGTATGTTTTTACCCTATAGGTAGTGCAGAGAGCTGCATTGCAAAACAGAGCCATGAGGGATGGGTGTGACATCTCCATCAGGTCTAAATAAATAACCTCCTTCTTTAATCTGTCTAGTCATCAACCAGTTATTCAGCTTTTACTGCTTTGTTCTGAGTTCCTTCATTAGTACAATTGTAATAACTGGGGAAGATGCAGTTTATTTTTTGCCCTTTTTGTAGGGTTTAAGATAAAGTAAATTTTCTCCTGTTATGATTAACACGTTGCACAAGTAAGGAAAAAAAAAAACCTTATGCATTTTCATAAAGATAGATAGGAATTTGTGGTTAGTAATTTCAAAATCTGTTATACACTTTATATGATTATTCTTATGCTCCACACTAAACCATGAGACCAGACTAAACCAAGCTTCATACAAAATCCTTACTTTGTAGGATACGAAAATCGTCTCTGCATTTCAAAGTCAATTTCCTGAAAATCAATTAGCTAAATATAAGATCCATTTTTTAAACTCTTTCATAAATTAAAAAACAAATGTCTATTGATTTGTCTTATCCATACAGATTACATTAGGCTAATTAACTAGTACAATAGATCAGGTGATTTTAAGTTTCAACATTTTCCAAGACAGTGATCTAGAATACCATTACATTTAGCCCTTTCTTTTCCACATTTTTATATCATTAGTTGAAACAACCATCAAATGGATTGATGATTATGTGATTTGCAGTTAAATAAAGTGGAAAAAAATAACTTCTGACTGTAGTCAATGGTCTGATCTAGAGGCTGCAAATTAGTTCAGGGACAGTCTTCAGAAAACTTCAGAGGAGTTTCTTTCTGAGCCATGGGAACATTATGGGTTCATGAAAGTTGTGGATGCTTTCTCCAGTCACTTAACACAGGTAGTGAACTTCTGCTTTAGACATTTTAAACTCAAATTTTAACAATTGTATGCCTGAAGTATATGGCAAAAAAACTGGAGTTTTAGATACACCTGTGGGACATACTTCTTTTTCTGAGCAACGTGGAAAACCTCATAGTTGGGAATCTCACAGGGTAGAAAATTCACCATTGTTACATTTTACTTCTAAAGATCAAGTTTTGAAATAATGTAGCCTAAAACTATGAAACAGAAACTGTTTTTTAAAAATTTTCTACTAAAAAGACTATTCTACTGAAAGTGTAGGAAAAAATAAAGTCAGAATTTGCTTTTCTTGGCTTTACATAGAAATAGGTTACTCATGTAATGAAAGCACTGTCGTAACACCACTTCTCAGAATGAATAATGGAAATACATTTATAATAAATATTTGTTGTCTTCATTTACAGTTATTAACAGGTGCATGATGGAAAAAACAGCTAATTATGTTGAGGAAGACTGTTCCTTCAAGTTTGATTTTTTTCAACTCATCACAAAGAACAAACACACTTCCTTGAATCAGTGGGAGGTAGTTGTGCAGATGGTATAGTAGGTCCCAAAACCTGTATCTCCAGCTAAGACATAAGCAATAAATTGAGAAAATGCTGACTTTTTAACAAAAAAATTATTACTTGCATTTAACGCATCTCAGTGCTTATGTAAACGAGATGGAGGAAGTTTGAAGACAGCTGCAAATAGAAAGCAAGGTGAAGCAGTCATCTAGCTGCAGTAGGCACAATAATGATCCTGATAGTAGAGTCTAGCCTACTTTACTACATCTTATTTTACTGCATACTGCTTTCTAAAGGTGATCTATTCAGGAAGAGGAAGCTGATAAGAGAACTGAAAGTAGCCTCTCAAACACAGAGCCAAGTTCTTATTGGGGAATTCAACCACGTAGACATTTTCTGGGAAGGCCGAACAGCCAGGCACACATATACCATGAGATCTCGGCAGAACATCGATAAATTTTTGACAAAAATATTGGAGAAGCCAACTGTTGGACCTAGTACTAATAAAAAAAGGACTGGGTGAGGCTGTGAAGATTTGGTTTAGATATCTCTGAGTGATCATGAAATAGTAGAGTTCAGGGTTCTGTGGAGGACATAGAGCAGCAAGTAACATTAAACACCATCAGGAGAGTTAACTTGTACCACTTCATTTATTAGAGAAAACCCATGTGTTAGGGTTCTAGAAGGAAAAGGATTGCAGGAGAACAGCTTAATATAAAACAGTACTTCCTCCAAGCTCGACTGGATCATCGCTAGGAATAAGAAATCAAATAAAGACACAAGTTTGGATAAGTAAGGAGCTGCTGGAAGAACTCAAATGGTAGAAGAAAGATTCTTACAAAGAAGAAAGATTGTGGAAGAAGGCACTGCCCACTTGCAATGGGCCATGTCTTCCTTCCTGGTAACTAGTAACATCCAGTATCATCGAATCATTTAGTCTGGAAAAGACCGTTAAAATCTAACCACAAAGAGCAGTGGTCAGTGGGAGAGAGACTAGTTGGAGGCCTGTATCTGGTGGAGTCCGCCAAGGGTCAGTACTGGGACCAGTCCTATTTAATCTATTCATTAATTACTTCGATGATGGATTAGGGTGCACTGTCAGCAA
Organism: Rhinopomastus cyanomelas; assembly: GCA_013400115.1. Lineage (NCBI taxonomy): Eukaryota > Metazoa > Chordata > Aves > Bucerotiformes > Rhinopomastidae > Rhinopomastus > Rhinopomastus cyanomelas. Next base: position 87,334 of record VXBP01010751.1, read on the forward strand.
GTTTGCTGACACTCCAGCAGACTGTGCTACCATTCAAAAGGACCTGGACAGGTTCTAGAGTTGGGCAGGCAGAAATTTAATGAATTATAACAAGGGCAAGTGTAGAATCTTGCACCTAGGCAAGAACAACACCAGGTACCAGTATAGGCTGGGGACTGACATGTTGGAGAGCAGTGTAGGACAAAGGGAACTGAGGGTCATGGTGGACAGCAGGATGACCATGAGGACTCTTGTGTCCAAGAGGGCCAATAGCATCCTGGGGTGGATCAGAAGAGGGGTGGTTAGCAGATCAAGAGAGGTTCTTCTCCCCCTCTACTCTGCACTGGTGAGACCACATCTGGAGTATTGTGTCCAGTTCTGGGCCTCTCAGTTCAAGAAGGACATGGAGCTGCATGAGAGATTACTGTATAGAGCAATGAAGATGATGAATGTAGTGGAACACCTACCTTATCTGTAAAGGCTGAGGGATCTGGATCTCTTTAGTTTGGAGGAGACTGAGGGTTGACCTCATTAATGTTTATAAACATTTGAGGGGTGGATGTCAAGAGGAGGGAGACAGGCTCTTCTCAGTGTGATCTGGTGATAGGACAAGGGGCAATGGGTGCAAGCTGGAACATAGCAGGTTCCACATAAATATGAGAAGGAATTTCTTCCCCGTGAGGGTGACAGAGCACTGGAACAGGCTGCCCAGGGGAGTTGTGGAGTTTCCTTCTCTGGAGATGTTTAAAACCCACCTGGATATTTTCCTGTGTGACTTGTTTTAGGTGATCCTGCTGTTGCAGGGGGATTGGACTAGATGAACCTTCAAGGTCCAATCCTTAATATCCTGTGATTCTCTGTTCTGTGATTCTGTAAAGATAGCAAGGTATGTCAAGCCATATATTTGATTGGAGGGCTACAGCACCTGTCCTATGAAGAGAAACTTAAGGAATTTGGTCTGTTCAAACTGGAGAAGAGAACCTTTCATGGGGATCTTGTAACATTCCTGTAACTGCAAGTGGCCTAGAGGAAAGCTCGAGAGGGTCATTTTACAGGGGTATCCAGTGATCAAAGAAGGCGGAATGCTTTAAAGCTAGAAGAGGGTAAATTTAGATTAAACCTCGGGACAAAATTCCTCACTGTGTAAGTGGTGAGTCATTAGAACAGTCTGTGGATGGCCCTTCCGTGGAAGTTTTCAAGGCCAGGTTGAATCAGCTTCTGGGCAAACTGGTCTTCTGAGAGGTGTCCCTATCCATTGCAGGGTATTGTGTTGTAGTTTCTAAATCAGCTGCTCTTAAGATGGCGGCGATGGCGTCAGGGTCCGTACAGGCCCTGCAGCTCCACATATCCAGTAGAAGCTGTTTTGTGGTTCCTTAGGCTCTACAGGTCCAGAAGGTGCGGTTACAAGGGCCCCTCAGCTTCCAGGGGCCTGCGAGAGTCGTCCTTGAAGATAAGAAGAGCTAAACAATGCCAAGTAAGGTGAAGAAGAGTGCATTCTGTGACCCCATTGGACGGAGAGAAGAGCAGAGAGTGATAACTGTAGTGAAGAAGACTGGTGGTGGTACGATAAGGGAGACTATATTAAGTGTGTGTTACTTGTTAAAAATGCCATTTGCTGCTAACCATATTGGTGTTTGAGTGGTACGCGAACGGTCCGGGTAACGCGGGACTGTAGGAGTCAGGCGTAGAGAAACCTGAAGGCCGTCACGCCAATTCACTGGACGCGAGCTGCAACTTAGGCTATCCGAGGCACTGCAACAGTAATGGAACTAGGTGATCTTTTAGGTCTCTTCCAACCTAAACCAATCTATGATCCTATGATTCTATAAATACATCAGCAGCAAAAAGAAGACTAGAGAAAACGACAAGTACACTGCCCAGATGACAGGAGATTCTGGAAAGGCAATTACTGAAAGCTTTCTTTGCTTCAGTCTTCACTGCTAAGGCCAGCCCTTTCGTACTTCCTATGTCTGTAAGTAAAAGAGAAATTTTGGAGGAAAGATTCACTCTTGGTCAAAAAAGTTTGGTGTAGAAATCATTTAGGCAAAATGGCCACCCACAAATTCTTGGGATGCAATGGAAAACACTGACAGCTGCTGAAGGAGCTGGTACAAGTCATTGCTAAGCCGTTCTCCATCATTTTTGAAAGGTCATGGAGAACAGGAGATGTGCTTGAGGAGTGGAAGAAAGCCAATGTAATTTCAGTCTTTAAAATAAGAATGAAGGAGGACCCAGAGCACTCCAGGGCAGTCAGCCTCATATCCATTGCTGGAAAGGAGATGGAACATCTCATTCTGGCTGTTATCACTAAGCATGTGGAGGATGAGAAAGTGGTTGAAATGGATTCACCAGGGGAAGTCACACTTGACTAATCAGTGTAAGACTTTTCACAGGAATTTTCTCTCAACATGGTCATTATTAGGACAGGATCACCACATGGAGCACGGCCCCTGAAACCAGACGGTACACTATCTCAAAATCCACATAGCTGTGTCAAGAAAGACTGCTTACACCCACAAGCCCTCTAACATCAACATAGAGATTGTGAACTCTAGGCAAACTTTGCTTATTGTAAGGTCATTATAATACCAAAAACACACCTCCTGGCCAAAAGATACCTGTCTCCAGGAGAACACACCCTTGGACACTCCCCTCTGGGCATGCGTGGAAGACTGAACTGAGGAGGAAGAGGTGGGCAGCCCTGCCGTGGGAAGGAGAAGGGGACAAGGTGTACTGCTAGGCATTAAAGCTGGCTTCTTAGCAAAAGGTTTGGAAGCTTTCCCCATCAAAGACCATGAAGAGATCAGAAAATCAGTGGGACACTGCTGGGACTTGGGGACATGGGGATGCCTGGGACCCTGTGGTGGTAGCTATATTCCCTTCTTTCACTACTGCACTGTTTTCTCCATTTTTTTCCACCACTCTTTCTTTCTATTGTGTGCTGTTAATAAAGCTGTATTGATTAATTGAAGCATAACCCCTCAACGTGCTTTCCTGATTTTTGCACATCAAGGACACAGTAAAAGAACTTTCACAAGTCCACCTAGTGTGAACTGTGACAATCAGACAGCCTTCTTTGAGGAGAAGGCAGGTAGGCTATCTCTTACTTTGATTTCATCATCAAGGTAAGTTTGATACTGTCTCCCAAAACATCCTCGTAGCTAAGTTTAGATAGTGTGAGTTAGATGAGTGGACACGTAGGATGAGAACTGGTCAAATGGCAAAGCTCAGAAGGTTGTGATTGGTAGTGCCACTGTATCCAGTGGTATTTTCCAGGAGTCAGCCAGCTTTGGGTCCTGTCCTGTTCAACATACTTTATCAGAGACCCAGATACAGGGACAGAACATACCTTCAGCAAGTCTGCTGATGACACAAAGCTGAAAGGAAAGTTTGTTTCTCTCTACAGACACCTGGAATAAGGTTGGAGTGAGGAGGGGGACAGCCTCTTCTCCTTGTTGGCAAGCAATAGCACTAGAATAAATGCTTGCATGCTGAACTAGGGTGTGTCTAGGGTGGGTGTTAGGCAGAATTTCTTCACTGAAAGTGTTATCAAACATTGGAATAGGCTACCCGCAGTAATCATGGAATCACCATCCCTGGAGCTATTTAAAAACATGTGAATCTGTTGGTTTGGGAAATGGTTTAGTGATGACCTGGCAGTGCTGGGTTAAACATTGGACTTGATGATCTTAAAGATCTCTTACAACTAAAGAGGTCCTGTGATTCTTAGCATTCTTTATCTTGTTTTGAGCTCGTTGGCAGAACAATCTGAGAGGCATCTTAGCTCAGGGTAGATGCTGAATACAGCCCACTGTGATCCAAGACAGCTCAGATAGGATCTTATTTTGGATTGTTATGTACAGGATATGGAAAAAAAATGACTTTTTTCAAGTGTTTTTCCATGATTGGTGTAATATTTTGGTTGCATAGGTCCAGCACTTGAGATTCTGACATTCCCTGTGTCACAAGTGTACCATAGAATAGAATCATAGAATCATCAGGGATTGGAAGGGACCCTGAAAGATCATCTAGTCCAATCCCCCTGCCAGAGCAGGCTCACCTCACTGGAGAAGCCATGGAATCAGAATCACTCAGGGTAGGAAGGAACCATCATCCAGTTCCAACTCCCCCAGCACAGGCAGGGACACCCCACCCTAGACCAGGCTGGCCAGAGACTAGTTCTAGTACAAGCGTACCAGATCTTAAGGACATTGACAGACCATCTACGACAATATGGCAGAAGGTGAATTAGGAGCCAGGTGCACCAAAGAGTTGCTTCAAAACTCTGCGGAAGATAACTAACCTCCAGGAATGTTAAAGAGGCATTGAAACTTTAGCAATTTTTGATCTCCAAGAAATAGGGGATGCAGGAGCCAGTAGTGTTAAGAGGAAACATATCTGTAAGGGAGAATACATCTTCAGGTACTGTACCTTTGCTGCAAAGAAGACAAAAGATATCCTCAGCTGCATTAGACAAAGTATTGCAAGCAGAGTGAAGGAGTTGATGCTTCTCCTTTGTTCATTGCTGGTGAAGCCACACCTGGTGTGCTGTGTTTTAATTAATTATTATTTTTTAATCTGTCCTGTATTTCAATACCATTGTAAATAGAAACACTTCTTGTCAGAGCCAGACTACTTGTCAAAAAATAATTCACACACCTGTTAGACATTTCTGTAAGAAAAAAGTTTAAGAAAACTTTTCTCTCTAAGGGCAGATCTGAATGATCACACGCAGAAAACTTTGTCTCTCCTCTACATAATGTGGAAGAAGCCCAAGTCTGTTCCAGTAGTAGTAGTAAAGTTCCAGCCAGACTAATATGTTTCCCATAGAGTCTGACAACACAGAAATCCTTGAATCTCTATTATCAGCCAGTTTTCTTGAAATGTTCTGAAATATGGTAAGTCTTGTGGCTCTTCTGGGTTAAGTTATTGATTTCAGTTTCAGATAGTAGAATAAAAGAGATTCCTGCAAAGTAAATTCTATTTCAAAAGGAGTATATTTTATAAAAGGAAACTTTTTTCATTGTGAAAATAAGAATAAGAAGGAACTGGGACACATAGTTCTGAATGCCTCTGACTTACCTCCACTATTCAGAAGAGGGTCAAACCTCATTCTAACATTCTTTCTAGCCAAATTTAGTTGACTTGTTTTCACAGGGCCTGAAAGACTCAAAGAGATGGACAACGTCTGTGGAGCGATTTGACTAGATGAGCTTTCCAGGTCCCTTCCAATCCCTAATGTTCTGTGATTCTGTGATTCTGTGTTTTGAGTCTAACAATTAGAACAAGATAGTTTCATGACACTGCAACTTTGTTGGAGAATTCTAGGAGTAATTTTTTCCATTTCTGATTTGCTAGATTTTATGCCTGTTTATAGATCCTGGACATGTAAAATGCTTATGTGAGGGCCAGTGATGCATAATAATGTTCTATGTATAACCTTTGTACGTGTCTGCTAGTGTTTACAGATAACAAGAAAGATATAGTATTTCAACTGGAGATTTTGGAAAACTACTAAAAATATACATTTAATCCTCTGGAATGTTGAAGTGAAGTGTCATTGAAGATTTTTTGGGACATGCAGAAATGTCTGTATATAATGAATATTTGTATAATTAACCTGAACCTGTAATATCAATAGCTGTATTAATTTTTAAGTGATTAAAAATTTTAAAGTAATTATTGTAGGAAGACGAGAGCGACAAAATTTAACTGTATTTTAAAACATCTACTCTCACTTCTAGTCTTTTTGTCTTTTTATCTGGGATTGTAGTAGTACTTGTCTTTTGTTCTGTTTCCTGATCCTAGTCACTCAGTGTGATTTGATATTTCTTAGAATATCTTGCACAGTCTCCATTTATTGCTGTAGAAGGGCAGAGGTCTCCACAGTTATCTATTGTATTCCCCATCTGGTCACTTGGGAACATCATTATATTTACCGTATCGAACACGGGACTAAGTTTCAGCAACAGTGTCGAACTCTATGTGTTTTCTTTAGGATAAGATGAACAGCCTGCACTCCTCTGAATCTATTGATATGGAACTTGGTTTAGTTTCTTACATACAGGCATCTACTACCATTTGTGATGTTCTAGGGACTTTCTAATATCCTCCAAAGGTCATCTAGTCAAACACCCCTGCAACAAGCAGGGCCATTACCACAGGTTTTTCTCAGAACTTTACACGTTTTCATTTAAGAGTAACCCAGCTGAACCATGTCAGAGTAAATCTTAAACACAGATGACTAAAGCCCAAGGCAGAGCTGGAAGTATGGGTACTTTACAGAGACAGATGGTTGTAGTTAATTGGAGCCTGTTGGGCCATTAGAGGCTCAGATAGCATGAGGGCTACAATTAGAAAATTGCAATTTAGAAGCCTTTAAAGCAGGGGTCCTCAAACTTTTTAAACAGGGGGCTGGTTCCTTGTCCTTGGACAGTGCTGGCGGCCAGAGCCGCCTGCCTCAGCCTGGCCGTGCACTCGGCAGGAAGTGGTGAACTGCGGCTGCTCGGTGAGGGACGGGTAAATCCCGGCAGACCGGCGGGCTGGATTGGAAGCCCTGAGGGGCCATATCTGTCCTGCAGGCCGTGGTTTGAGGACCCCTTCTTGAAAGAGCCTGATTTGCCCGAAGATCAGACTAAAAAGCCTGAAACTGCAGTTTCATCTGTTTGTTTTGCACTCACGAGCTCTTTCTGTTTAATTTTCCTGGCTGTGTCTAACTAATGCTCTTTTCCTGTTTCTTCTCTTACTATTTTTTTTTTTTTTTGTGCCTGTCAGAGAACTTGAATACCAGATCACTAAAACGTAAATGCTTTATAATTTGTGGGTTGGCATTTTGCATAATCAGGCTATATTCTTATATTTAGTGAATTATAAGATTTGCTGCCGGGAAAAAGTAGTCACCCATGAAATGAACATATTTTCCATTGCACCTGAAATGCATATATGGAGGAGGGCATAGTTTTAATATTCTAGCACTGTTTCTCCTGTCATTGGTTTGCTCTGCCACCACATTGGTGGTCCAGACCATTTTAATTTTGTTTAGATTTGACAGATAGAGCATCATTTCGAAAGAGTATTTAACACTGTAGCTTTCACGTTATAAACATGTCATTGTGGGATATATACTTTTCTTTCAAGGCAAAATACTTTTCTTCACAATTATCTGTAATTTTTTAATTAGAATGGGTATTATTTTCTAACTATGCATATAGGCCTATTTTAGCTGCTTACAGTAAATGAAGAGACACAAATTTTGAACTAATTTCTAGCCACTGGGACTTCAGCAGTTTCAGGCATAAGGATTGACACACTAAGTAAGAGTAAAGCTCTATCGATCTTGGTATTGTGCTTCAGGAATAGAAATGCCAGTCTGCATTTCTCATAGTGAAGTAATTAGTTTACTTTGTCATCTCTTTTTTTTGTCTCTGATTCTGTGGTAAGTGTTTTAAAAAGCGATGATCCCAACAATGAGGAAGGGGATTTATTTGTTAGCAATGTTTCCTGTTTGGTTCTCTATTCCCTTGTAAGTATTTTTTTCTCTCCTCTCCTAGAATCTATCTAATGTAATATCTAATCTTGCTAGAAAAATGTTACCATGATGAAAGAACAGTTTCTATAATTGTATTAGTTCACTCAAAACTCAGTATTGCTTACATATACTGAGTAATTTATCCACGTGCACGACCGCAAAATAAGTTTTATTATTTGTCTTTACCTTCTACAAAAGTTGTATCAACACCATAGTAGTCACTTTTGAATTGAGTATGCTAAATAAGTTTGAAAGACTTGCTATTTTTAAAATCTTATTATTTACTTATTTTCTAAATTTCTGTCAGCATAATCTAACACTCTTCCTTCAGAACTAAGAGCAACAACAGTAAAAATACTGCAAAAATCAGGATTATAAAACAGCTCAAAAACTCTTTCAGGCATCATCTAAACACTTTTAATTTTATCAACAGCTGGCATATGCTAGTAATACATTCCATTTCTTCCAGAGAAAACTAATGACTCATAGGTGAACTCTGAGAAATCCTTAAGTGATTCTGAACACTTTAATTCATTTTTTACGCTATTACCTTGGAGTAAAACGCAGAAACAAACCTAGTATAACATAGCTAGAAGATACTGCATAAGAATCTTTAGGTGTTTGACTGTTTCATCATTTATCTGGATTTTTAATACATATTTAATTGAATGTCATTGGCTAAAAATAGTAAACTCTCAGAGTTGCCTCATTCAACTACTAGTCTAGAGGCTCAGATTCCCTTTCCTTTGAGCCATCTTGCTTTTATGCATTTTGCAGTTTCTCTCTTCAAAATTTTCTTTTCTTAAATATTTTCAATATTTTAATAGATACTGTTTTATGGTAGTTGTATCAAAATTACAGAATCACAGAACATCAGGGATTGGAAGGGACCTTGAAAGATCACCCAGCCCAATCCCCCCTACACAGCAGGATCCCGCAGATCAAGATGCACAGGAACTTGGCCAGGAGGGTTCCAAACATCTCCAGAGAAGGAGACTCCACAACCTCCCTGCGCAACCTGTTCCAGTGCTTTGTCACCCTCACTGAGAAGTTCTTTCTCATATTGATGTGGAACCTCCTCTGTTGCAGCTCACATGGCCCCTTGTCCTATCATTGGGTATCACTGAGCAAAGCCTGGCTCCATCTTCCTGACGTGCACCCTTCACATGTTTATCAACCATTTATTACCCATTGCCCCTTATCCTATCACTTGATGACACAGCAGAGCCTAAAGCTATGCAATGGTTAGAAGACCATTCTGTGGAAACAAGCCAATGAATGGATGTAGCCCATGAACACAGGTGTAAGTTGAAACAACAGGAGCACCTCATGAAAGTATCTGATGATGCTTTTTAAGTCACACACTTTCCATTTTAAGCTTTAAAACTCGAGCCACACTGCTAGAGCAGATCATGGTGCCAATAACATCTGTAACCTATAGCACAGACCCTTCTCTCAGACAGATCTCTTACTGCTCTTGAGCATTACACAGTCTTGAGCTGTGAAGGGCAGGAATTGTCCCTAGGACATGAGATCCTGTGGGATGCTGTTAACAAATTAAATACGTTAGGTTTTGCAAACTCTGGGAAGGGACTGTGATGGATTAACCTGAGAGGATTTTCCAGTAGGAGGTTTGAGTGTTGTGCTGCAACAAGGCCCGATGCAAGGGTTGACCCCATTGCCCTCTTGGGTCAAATATCTTCCCAAGAGTGAAAGGAAGAGGAAAAGGAACTCAGAGCATACATGATGAGGTTCTTTCCTTCCAGCCATAGTGTGTCAGCCCTGAGTTTTTCAGTGAGGTGAAAGACTGTCTGGAAAAGCACTTTGGAGAGGCTTGTTCAGTAAATTGTTTTTCCATGTCTTTCTGAAGAAGAGTTCCTGGTACTTCTTAAATGTTGGCATGGAAGTATCAAGGTACAAGGAGATTCAGGATGTGCAGCTATGGGACCTATTGAAGGCTTTTTCTTTCCTACAGAATCATAGAATCATTCAGGTTGGAAAAGACCCCTGGGATCATCAAGTCCAACCATCAACCCCACTCTACAAGTTCACCCCTAAACCAGATCCCCCAGAACCACAGCTAAGTGACTTTTGAGTACCTGAGGCAACAACCACTCTTCTAGTTTGGAAATGAAGCAGACACTTTTGTCTGTGTTTATGCTTAAGGGAAAATAATGTGACCACCACAAGGCTGTTGAGTTCCACCAATTTTAAGAGATATTGCTTTGAGTTAACTGAAAAGTAAGAAAAGCCCTTCCTTCTGGAACTCTGCTTCTCAGCTGATTATTGATGTGTTGATGTTCGTTCTTTCCAAGTAAACAAAGAAACAAGTTCTGCTCATGAACCAAGTGAATAACAGTAGAGGAATGAAAATAATTCTCTTACATAATTGTTTCTTCCTCTATGTCTAAGCCCTTAAAAAAAGACCAAAAAAACCCACCTTAAGGATAAAACCCACTCAACCTGGCTGTAATGATTTTATAAATGAAAACAAATCCTGCCTGGACATGTTCCCGTGTGATTTGGTCTGGGGGATCCCACTGCAGCAGGGAGACTGGACGGGACGATCATTGCTGTTTCTCTCTCAGTATCTTCACTTCAGTAGATTAGTTTCTCAAAAGACTGTTGGATATTTTTGTTGGATTTTTTTCCTACTTGGTTCTGTTAATTTTAAGACATGATGTTTAGTTGAACAGAATACAATCGGATATCAAACAAAGGAAAATATGCAACAGAAAATGCTTTAAATACCATTGATATCATAGGTAAGCTGTAGAGTGAACCATAGTACGTCTGAAGTAAGTATTTCATATTTTTTTCAAGTAGTTGATGCATGTTGTGTACAGTGCCTTTTGTAAAAACAGATTACGTAGGCACATAGAAAATTAGGAAAACATTGAGGACTTCATTTCAGATCTCCTACTTATTATTTTTAGTGCTTCTTGAAAGGATGTCACTAACAGTTGTTAGACTAGTTCCTTAAAAACTGCAAATTATCTAGTTACCTGACATAGTTTCAAAATTATGTTTCATTCTATTAAAACGCTATGTCCCCCAACAGTTACTTTGACTTGAGTTCAAATATGTGCCTTACGATGTGTGAAGATAACTGGATTTTTCTTTACAGAAATCATACATGCATATTTTTAAAGACAGTGAGACATGAATACTGTATCATGGTGTAAAACCAATCCCACTGAGCATCTCCCACAAACCTACCTGCGGGGTAGGAAAAAGTAGAAGAAAAGGTATAAGGTCAGAGAAAAAGAACAGAGAGAGCTCGCTCACCAATTATGGTCATGGGCAAAAGACAAATTTGTGTCAGGGAAAATGTAATCAAATGTAATTGAACAAGAAGAACCCAGCACAAGGTACAGGGAGAGATATAAGTGGTTCTAACATGTACCTTTCCTGTCCCAACTCTGCTGTCTCCTTTTCCTCTTTCGGAAAATCCCTGGCAGCCCTTCCCTGTGGCAATGTGGTTTACGCCCCAAGAAGACAGTCCTCCACAAGTTTCTCTGGTTAGTGTTGGTGGGGTAGGTCTCCATCAGGCTGTCGTCCTCTCAAAAAGGAACCACTCCAGTGTGGCTCTTTTCCTCAGTCATGGTCCTTTTCAGGATCCATCCCCTGCTAACTTGTGTTTTCCTCCATGGTTTTACAAGCTATCATCTTCTTCACTAATCTCTGTAGTCTCCAAAGGCTATCAGTTTACATTCTGACCACAATCTGAAGGCCAATGGCTGCTCACTAACCTCCTCACTGACCTAAGTGACCACATGGTTCCATCTCTCTCTCCAAACTTAAAGAGGTCTCCCAAAAACAAGGCCCCAAGCAAATAGGAAAACTGGAACACATGGACTTTTCCCCTCCTTATTTAAAGAGAGACTAAGTGTTTCAGCTTAGCTAGAAGACAGTCTGACCCAGAGCTGGAGGGAAATTTCACAAAGCTTATTTACAGGGAAGGCACCAGCAACCCCCTCCCCCACTCTGAAAACCCACCAGACTCAAAACAACACATAGTCTTTAATATATCAGAACAAATAGTTAAATCTTCTCCTTGTCTATTCTCTTTTCTTCTCACTGTTATGTCTAATTTATGCATTTTTAAATTTGCTTTGTTTCCACACACATGTTTTATTTTTCCTAAGAACTAATAATAGTTTTTTTTTTTCCTATTAAAGAAAATTAATTACTTAATTTATACTTTTTTATGTGCTTCTCAATAAAATAACCTATCATATGCCTCTTCTCTAACTAGCCCATTTGGACAGAAAACTAGTGTAGTCAGCTATAAACACTTGGTTGCACATGTCTATATTGCTTTTGTGAGAGGCTTAAAGTGGAGCTACTAACAAATTTAATCTACTTTAGCAGCAGGTGACACCAGTGGAAGTATCTTGGCTGTCCAGATTAGGTTCGTGGTGTGTCACAAAGCTAAGCGATGCTAATGGATTTGACTAGGTCATGCACAGAATATTGAAACCTGTCTGCACTCTAAAATGCTCCAAAACACAGCAGGCAGTTCACCTGAATATTATCTTCTGTTCAACACAGCAGGCCTATGGTGTGCTTGCCAGCAGTTTTCTCCACAAAAGAATTCTTAAAAGGTAATTGAAGATCAGTTTATATAAAAGCAAAAGTATATCTGAATGGACTTCCATTTCTCTTGCAGTTGCACACACCTATACATTTGTATACTACTTGGGGGTTTTTGTTTGCTTTGCTTTACCCTCTCAGTTTGATATTGAGGTAGCTATGTCAGTTTCTATCACTAGAGTATATAAGGAAGAAAATGTGATCTAAACCTTAAAGCATTCAGAGTCAAGATCATGTGTCAAGTGCCCCATCGCCCTTGCTTGTAGACAATTTAAGCAATATTTGTTTATCCCTTTCTCTAGGGTTTAAGCAACTAAAAGCAGGCAAAGCTTATTTGTTTTTGTTGATTAAAGTTACAGATTTATTTTAACATTTCTTCAAAGGAAAAATTGTAACGGCATTTTGTAGATGTTTCAGACATTTCAGTTTTCATCTGCCAAAGTACAGATACTCACTATAAAGACACTTGCATTTGAGCAACATCTCAGTTCACTTCCCTAAAGAAATTCTCAAAAGCTTTCAAGGAGCATCATAGTCTTCACACTGCAGTGTTGATATTTATAACAAACCAGACAAATTTTAAGCTTGATGTATCTATTTTCTCCCTCCCTTGACTGTAAGAAGAGTCTATGGCAACTATTTCAAACACAAATCTCCATTTAAGTGCGACAAATTCAGCACTTTAACCTCAGAATTTTAAATATTGCTTTGTGCATCGATATGTAATAAACAGACAACACTTCTTTCTTTTATAGTCACAGTTACCTCAGAGCGTACTGCAGTGTGTTTAGTGAGTTACATGCCTTCATGCTGTAACTCACCAAACAACAACAAAAAAATAGTTAAGAGGTATACTCTTACAAAATTAAAATGTAAAGTTGAACACCTACAAAATAACAACCTATTAAGCAGTTTGGCTGATACATAAATATATGTAGAACATTTCAGACAGTAATTGTATCTAGTGGCAACCTTCAAGATCAAGTGAATATTGATATTCACGGAGCATATTCACTGCAGTCATAAAGCTTTCACAAAAGCTCATTTAGGAACAGAAATAGAAATGGATAAAAATGACCTCCCTGAATTAACAATGAAATGGCTATGAAATAGCTTTCTTTCATACATCATCATACTGACACTTTTATTTAAACAGGATGATCCATCTCACTCTTTAAAATGACTTAATAATGGCAGAAAAGAGGCTAATACTATTTTCTCTTTGAAGGAGTTCATTTGGCAAGACAATAGTATCATCTGTACTAACGCAGCCTAGGATTGTTTTGCAATCTTTCAGAAAAGAAATACACTTAATATTTTGGTTAACTTGAATACCTGAAAAGACTGAGTCTATCTGTGGGTAATGTATTTTTTAAGCTCTGAGTCTATCCAGTAAGAGAAGACATCTATTACTAATAGATTCCTATAGAATCATAGAATGTTTTAGGTTAGAAGGGAGCTGACAGATGGTTGGACTAGATGATCTTTCAAGGTCCATTCCAACCCCTAACATTCTGTGATTCTGTGTAACTCTGTGACCTCAGAGATCATAGAATCATAAAATCTATTGGGTTGGAAGAGACCTCTACATGCCATCTACTCCAATGTCCTAACAACAAGTAGAGACATCTCTAGAACAGACTGCTCAGAGCCCCATCAAGTCTGACCTTGAATGTCTCCAGGAATGAGGCCTCCACCACCTTTGTAGGCAGCCTGTTTCAACCAACTTCACACTAAAAACGAATTTCCTAATTCATAGCCTAAATCTAGCTTCTTTTAGCTTAAAACCATTACTCCTCATCCTATCATTACACCATCATTTTGTCCCAAATCCTCTGACATAGGCACTGTCAGCCACTGTCTCTGACAGGAGGAGCGGCGCTGTGGCAAGCTGCCGTGTCCCCTTTGTCCTGTCTTCCTCTCCTACCTGATAGTGTGAGCAGGGAAAGACGAAGATCCGTGCTGGTGTGCTGAGGCAAAATCCCCAGCAAGAAGCAAAGCTGGATCATCAGTCTTCTTTTATGGTGTCACATAGTCTACCTGTAGGACAGGTTATTGGTACGATCCTCTTAAAACAAAATACACTTTTTTCTTCATGAAAGCACAAATGTATACATTTGAAAATTTTCAAACTGCAACATACTATCATTAGATGATATTGAGAAGAACATGGCTCCATCTTCCTGGCACCCACATACTTATAAATATTAATGATATTACAATAAGGTGTCCTCTTCTCCAAGCCAAAAAGACACAGCTCTGTTTGTTGTTCTACTCCCTTCATCATCTTCGTGGCTCTGCGATGGACTCTTTGTCATTCTCTGTCTTTCTTGAACTGAAATACCCAGAACTGGACAAAATATTACAGATGTGGTCTCACCGGGGCAGAGTAGAGGGGGAGAAGAACCTGTCTCTACCTGCTAACTACCCCACTTCTTATACACTCCAGGATGCCATTGGCCTTCTTGGCCACAAGAGCACATTGCTGGCTCATAGTCATATTGCTGTTCACAAGGACTCTGAGGTCCCTTTCTCCTACTCTGGTCTCCCACAGGTCGGTCCTCAACCTGTAATGGTACCTGGAGTTGTTCTTGCCCAGATCCAAGACTTACCCTTGTTATATGTCATTAAATTTCTCCCTGCCCAGCTCTCCAGCCTGTCCAGGTCCTGGTGAATGGTAGCACAGCCTGCTGGGGTATTGGCCACACCTCCAAGCTTTGTGCCTTCAGCAAACTTGCTGACAATGCACTCTATTCCCTCATACAGGTTATTAATTGATGGATTAAATAGGACTGGTCCCAGCACTGACCCTTGGGGGACTCCACTAGGTAGATGCCTCCAACTATACTCTGTCCTATTGACCACTACTCTCTGGCTTCTGTTCTGCAGCCAGTTCATGATCCACTTCACTACCTGATTGTCCAGACCACACTGCCTTAGTTTGGCTGCAAGGATACTGTTGGAGACTGTGTCAAATGCTTTTTACTGAAGTAGAGATAGAACAGATAGACCACATCCACTGCTTTGCCATAATCTATCCACCTGGTTATGCCCTCATAAAAGGCTGTCTGGTTGGTCAAGCATGACTCCCCTTTGGTGAAGCCGTGCTGACTGTTGCTGCCCTCAATCTTCACTGCTTCAACCAGACCCTCCTTGTTGGCGAGTGCAAGATCCAGCAGTGCTCCCTTCCTAGTGGGCTTCTCCACCATTTGCATCAGGAAATTGTCACCAAGGCACTGGAGGAACCTCCTGGACTGTGGATGGCTGGCTGAGTAGGTCGTCCAGCAAATATCTGGGGTAGTTAAAATCCTCCATGAGAACCAGGGCCTGCAGCTGTGAGGCTGCTGTCAACTGCCTTGTCCTGATCTGGTAGCCTGTGATACACACCCACAACAGTGTCACCCATGACACCCTGCCCCTTAATCTGCACCCACAAACTCTCAATTCTGTCTTCATCTACCTTTGGACAGCACTCGATACATTCCAGTTGTTCTCTCATGTAAAGAGCTATTTCTCCACCTCGTCTTGCTGACCTGTTCCTCCTGAAAAGGACATATCCTTCCATGACCACATTCCAGTCATGCAAGCTGTCTCACAATGTCTCTGTAATTGACATCATATCATAATCACCTGACTGAACACAGATTTCTAACTCCTCCTGCTTACTCCCCATGCTATGTACATTGGTGTACAGGCATTTCAGGGTTAAGCAGATAATCTACCTGCTCACACCGTACACTGGTGTCCTCACAGCTGCCCCCCAAGATTAAGGGGCTGTTGCATTCCCTGCAGCCTGTCATCTGCACAGCATTATCTGCTGGGGCACTTCTATTTTGGGTTCCATGTGCAGTGGTGACCATAACCAGGATTTCTGATGCCGGGTTTACGCTACAACTGTGTTTTGGATTTTGGGAGGTATTTTGTTTGGTTTTTTCCTCATCGCACAGACAGCTAAAGGCTAACTTTCTTGCTCACTCTGTGAAGTCTAGAGCTTGTGAATGTGATGCT
>VXBP01010751.1:104135-118907 GCA_013400115.1 Rhinopomastus cyanomelas
CTACCTGAGGGGTGGTTGTGGCCAGGAGGAGGTTGCTCTCTTCTCTCAGGCAGCCAGCACCAGAACAAGAGGACACAGCCTCAAGCTGCGCCAGGGGAAATTGAGGCTTGAGGTGAGGAGAAAATTCTTCACTGAGAGAGTCATTGGCCTCTCAGATGGCCTGCCCAGGGAGGTGGTGGAGTCGCCAACTCTGGAGCTGCTCAAGGCAGGATTGGACGTGGCACTTGGTGCCATGGTCTAGCCTTGAGCTCTGTGGTGACAGGTTGGACTTGATGATCTATGAGGTCTCTTCCAACCTTGATAATACTGTGATACTGTGATACTGTGATAATCTGTCGTGGTTGAGGTGGATGTGTGACACAGAGTCAAGACCAATGTGCAAGCAGTCAAAGAATATACTTTATTAATGCAGCTAGCTCCTTTTTATACCCTTTCTGCACACAGATGTCCTTCTTTTATTGGTACAAACACATATAGAAACAAGAGGCCATTGGCTCCCAAATAAGGAGTCAAGACATTCCAGCTGTCCACTGCATTTCTTCACACTGTGCTGTTGAGTGCTTGTGCCACAGGCCAGGCACCCACCGGGATACCAACCAGGCGTGAAGTGAACAGATTTTCAGAAGATGCTGTCTCCAAGCATATGGAGTCCTGTACCATCATGTTAGCCAGGGTCACCCATGCGTTGGTCTTTGGTGGTGCATGTACCCAAGCCTGGGTCATTGTGTCAAGGAAGATGCAGACAAGTATGGCTTCACACACCATGCAGAAACCCACTGCGGTCCTTGATCTGTGGAAATACAAGCATACCCTCTATCCAGGTTAATAGGTCACAAGGAGGGGACCGCTGACCTGCCTGGAGGTCCCAAACCATCATCTTAATCCCTGGAGGGACCTTATGCTGTGTGGTCAAAGAGCCAAAATGTCGCAGCGTTGTAGACCCCTGTGAGTCGTCTGAAATGTTCAAAAAGTTCATTACATACGTAGCCGTGTTCAGGCGAGCCTCTGGAGACATGCCCAACACTCCCCCTTTCTGTTTTTGCAGCTGTCTTCTGAGGGTTCCGTGGGTGCGCTCCAGTATACCTTGTCCTCTAGGGGAACGGGGAGTGCCAGTGACATGGTGCATACCCCAGAGTTGCAAAAAGGCACGCACTTGGAGAGACACATACACAGGTCCATTGGCAGCTTTGATTTGGGCAGGAACGCCTAAAGTAGCAAAAGCTGGCTGCAAGTGTCAAATAATGTCCCACACAGCTTCACTGGTGTGTGCAGTAGCTGCAACAGCACAGGAAAAAGAGTCAACCAAAACGTGCTCATATTTCTGATGCCCAAACTCAGGGACACGTGATATCTGTTTGCCACATCTGCAGAGCCCATAGGCCACATGGGTTGACACCATACCAGTGGGACACATGATGCCCTTGTCAATCAGGGCAGGCAGCAACAATGGATCTGGCTTCTGCGTGCATCAGACAAAATTGTTGCAGAGCGCAGTGTCCTTGATGAAAAAAAATGTGTGAGAAGCAATAGCTAGTTGTCTGAGATTTGGTGGTGGGGCAATAGCCACCCCCACAACCAGTCCATCAGCTGGAGGTGTGGAAATACAGCTTTCTGCAAGAAATCCTGTCAATGAGGTGAGAGTTTTTATATGTAAAACATAATAAACATGCTGACATCTTTGAGTTGTAACCTATAGCATTTTCAAAACCCCAAATAACTTTTCATTTGACACGTTTCCCATCACTGCTTTATCCAAAGGCTGCAACAACCCTGCCACATAGGCAGAGTCCGTTACAGTGTTCACCGGTCTTCAACGTGTTGAAATGCCATACACGTGGCTTGAAGTTCAACAATTTGAGGAGAACCCTCCTGATGCTCAATAGCATGACACCAGCAATTGCCATCGTGCCAAACCAAGGCCGCTTTTTCCTCGCCCATCTGTAAACACTGTGGGGCCATCAACAGGGCTTGATTGGTTCAAACACTTCAGTGCAATACAAATCTGACTCCCCAGTTCAATCAAAGGATGAGAAAGGAGATGATATTCAATTTTCCCTTGATAATTTGTCAGTAATAAAGGGCTGTTTGCAAGACACCACTCAAGTAGTCCATCTGGACAGGCACCACAATCTTTATGGAGTCTCTAGCTAACAGCTCAGCACATCTTTCTCTGATTTTTATAATGATCTGGGAAATTAATTCAAATAACCCAGGGACAGTTTTCATTGTCTTATTTGGCAAAAATACCCATTCCAACACATGAAGTGGATCATCCCACTTTTCATACCACTGAACAATCACAGCAAAAGGTACCATGCCATCAATCAAGATAAATGCCTGCACTGCTACAGTGAGATCACGTGCCTAGATACAGCCACGGTTGCTGGTGTTGTACCTTTTCAGGGACAAACACCAAACAATATACAACATAATATTAACAATCCTCTTAACCAACCTTCTATGTCCCACCTGTTTAACCACTCATTTGTCCCAAAAAAGCTCACACCTGCATGTGTCCATGGTCTACAAGAAACGAACTTATAGGTAAATGCAACAGTAGATGATCAGTCATACACTGAGACGCCCATGGCCCATCTGGGCCACAGAGATCCCTGTGGATCGCTCCACATCGTGCCCTGCCGTCACCCCCACCCAGGGAAAAGTGCACAGAGGGGATCAGCACAGGGCTGAGAGAGTTGTTGGGGGAGGAGAAGAAGCTGTAGCTGCTGCTTCTCAGCAGCAGGAAAGGTGGGGGGGGAGAGCTGCTGGCCGCTGGCCCCTTCTTGAATGCTGGCCACCAATGGTTCCCATGCTGTGGCTTCTCTTAAATGAGTTCTACGGTTTTTGTATGTCTTAAGTTCTGTATATGGTTTTCTGATCAGAATACAAGCAAAAAATCATTTCAACTTAACAATTTCAGTTCTTACAGCTCCAGCCTGCCTGTGGTAACACCCAGTGCCTGACCCAGGGTCCCACTACTCTTAGATTTACAGTCCCATGCCACAGCCAAGTGACTTGTTTGTTCTCCGGTCACGGTGTCAGCACTTCCACTTTCGCCGTCCATCTCAGCCCTGCATGTACCTCCAACACAGGGAGTCTCAAGGGGGTCTCATTGCTTGCACTCGCACAGTGAGCTTTCAGGTTACTATAAGGTAACATGCAGCTCTTAAACCTTGGCAAGTTAACACATAAATCTTGGCAATGGCATGCAAAAAATTCTGGGTTCCCTTTTATACCTTTTCTGCACACAGGTGTCCTTATTTTTTTGGTAGAACATTTGTATAAACAAGTGGCCATTGGCATTTGAGCTTCATATGCCCCTTGCAGATCTCTGTACCAAGTTTCTCTGTGGGAACATTTCAGTTCTTCCTTAAGAAGGTTCCTTCTTAAATGCATGAGATGACTGGCAAACCATGTCTTGGAAGTGCATGGCTGGAGAAACTTCTCATTATTGGTTCTGGGGTTAATCTGTGGCGTAGTTAGAAATTCTGTTATCTCAAACTAATTTCCTTGCATAGTTTCTCACACAAAGCATACAGGGAAATCAGGCATGCGTGGTCTGGAGACCTATCACCTAATACCACAAATGCACCAAGCACCAATCCTGAGTTTGTTTATCACTGACTAATATTTTAGCTAATAAAAAGGGAGCTCCATCCCCGAAGTCAGTCAGACAACATCAGACAACGATGGTGCCTCAATTGTTTCCCCATACAGCTGTCTCCTGGGCTGCTTCCCGTTGTGGCGTCGGCAAACCCTGGACCCTCATCACTAGATCCAACATTTCTCCCCACACAATCAGTTGTTTACATTCTTTATATATCTCGGACTCCTTATTCTCATGGATACACCGTAATCTGTCCAAGGTTAAACTCTTTTGCTTCAGACTCACTATAGCCCCCACTGCCAAGAATCCATTTAAAACAAGATACATAAGATTTTAGAAATTTTGCAAATCATACTTCATTACAATGGAGCTAGACTATTTAAATTTCATATTATTTTGTGTTACTATTAAAATGTATCAGCATTCTAATCTATATAGTTTTCTTGACTTGCTACACTTGTGAAATCTAGAGCTGTCAGTCATATTTGATCAAAAACTAATTGGAAAATCACAAAGAAAAGAAAAACACAACATATTGAAATGATAATTAACATTAATAACTTACTTTATTAAACATGTTCCAAGTACAGTTTCAAACTTCTTAATTTTAGGAACTTAATTTAGAAGCCTATATTTTCAGGCTCATTTAATTTTGTTTTCTATATAAATGGTAGCAAAAACTCTATTCCTTCAGAAATTAAATTCTACCAGCAGCTACATTATATATCTATCATTTGAAAAGTGTTCTCTGAGTAAACTTTTAATTGGTTATACAAATAATTGATTATTCCAATCTTA
This sequence comes from Rhinopomastus cyanomelas, assembly GCA_013400115.1. Lineage (NCBI taxonomy): Eukaryota > Metazoa > Chordata > Aves > Bucerotiformes > Rhinopomastidae > Rhinopomastus > Rhinopomastus cyanomelas. The sequence continues at coordinate 108,541 of VXBP01010751.1, forward strand.
TTAATCTATAAAAAATGCTTAAAATTTTATGATCTGAACAACTTGGTGTAAGATTCATGTTTTCATAAGGAATTAAGTATGTCTGACTATTTCTTTTTCTGTCAAATTTTGCATGCAAAGGTACCTGTACATTCCTGAGCTTTATTTTAGTCACATAACATTTTAAAGAAGTGTTTTAGTCTTGGACAAGCATAACACATTAACTTATTTCAGTATTTTGGTATTTTTATGAACTATACTATTTCACAGTAAGACGTTGCTGTAGGAATGAATATTTTAACAGTGGTAATTACTGAGAAGAAAGTATGTATAATACCAATAAAGAATATGTTGAATTATTTTTAAAGCTGTATGCTAACCAAATAAATCCACTTGTGTAACTATCACCAGACTAGAATTTTATGATGTAAAACAGGTTCTCAAAGATAGCATGGAGTATTAAAATGAATAGTTTAACACTAGATCAACAACATAAACAACACAACAAAAATAAAGAAATGATTTTTACTCTACTCTGAAGCAAAAAAAAAAAAAAACCAATAAAACTCTTGTAATGTCATTAAAATTCAGACTGTATGAAGCCTTGAGGCAGAAAAAGCTACAACCAAAAGCTTTAAGGCCAAGACAAAAATATGAGGAGGGCTTATTCACACTTATGGTTAATGGGCAAAAGAGACAACTTGAGAAAGCAAAGTCACATTTAATTTAAAAAACAAAAATTGATCACCAATTACAAATAAGTAATTGTATTGCAGTATTCAAGGATCACCTCCTCTGTGTCCAGAAGCAAGGTATACCAACAAAGAGGAAAGCAGGGAAGAATGCTAGGAGGCCTGCCTGGCTGAGCAAGGAGCTCCTGGACACACTGTCATACAGAAAGAAACTCTACAAGGAGTGGATGGGGGTATATAAGGGAGTTGCCTGAACAACTAGAGATCTAGTTAGGAAAGCCAAGGCACAGTTTGAATTGGACCTGGCCAGGGAGGTCAAAGGGAGCACCAAGAATTTCTACAGGTATACGAATGGTAAAAAGTAGACTAGGGAAGGTGTGGGTCCCCTCAGAAAGGAAACAGGTGAGGTGGTCACAAGTGACATGGAAAAGGCTGAGGTTCTCAATTACTTCTTTACCTCAGTTTTCATTGCAAAGGCCTCCAACCACATTCCTGGAGTCATGGAAAATAACGGCAGGGACTGCAAGGAAGAACTGCCCATCATAAGTGAAGATCAGGTTTATGATCACCTGAAGGACCTGAAAGTGTTCAAGTCCATGGAACCTGATGGGATACACCCATGGGTACTGAGAGAACTGGCAGATGAGATTGATAAACCCCTCTCTATTATATTCCAAAAGTCATGGCAGTCTGGTGAAGACCCCACTGACTGGAAAAGGGCAAACATAATTCCTATTTTCAAGAAGGGTAGGAAGGAGGAGCCGGGGAACTACAGGCCAGTCAGTCTCACCTCTGTGCTCTGTAAGATCATGGAGCAGTTCCTCCTGGAGGCACTGCTGAGACAGGAGAATAGTGAAGAGGTGATTGGGTGCAATCAACATGGCTTCACCAAGGGCAAGTCCTGCCTGACAAACCTGGTGGCCTTCTATGAACAGGTCACAACATTAATGGATGAGAGGCGGGTGACTGATGTCATTTACCTGGGCCTGAGCAAAGGCTTTGATGCAGCACACACCACATTCTGGTCTCCAAGCTGGTGCAACATGGGTTTTATGGGTGGACCACTAGATGGGTAAAAACTGGCTTGATGGTTGCACCCAGAGAGCAGTTGTTGATGGATCCATGTCCAAGTGGAGGCCAGTGACAAGTGATGTCCCTCAGGGATCGGTCCTGGGACCAGTCTTGTTCAACATCTTTGTCGGTGACATGTACAGAGGCATTGAATGCACCCTCAGCAGGTTTGCTGATGATACCAAGCTGTGTGGTGCAGCAGGCATGCTGGAGAGGTGGACACAAGCCACCTGGTTCAACAAGACCAAGTGTAAGGTCCTGCATCTGGGTCAAGGCTATCCGAAGCACAAATACAGGCTGGGCAGTGACTGGCTGCAGAGTAGCCCTGAGGAGAGGGACTTGGGGGTGCATGTGAATGAAAAGCTCAACATGAGCCAGCAGTGTGCAATTGCAGCCAGGAACGCAAAACAGATCCTGGGCTGCATCAGGAGAAATGTGGCCAGCAGGTCGAGGCAGGTGATTCTCCCCCTCTACTGTGCTCTGGTGAGACCCCACCTGGAGCACTGAGTCCAGTGCTGGAGCCCTTATGACAAGAAGGATGTGGACGTGCTGGAGTGAGTGCAGAGGAGGGCAACGAGGATGAGCAGAGGACTGGAGCACCTCTCCTATGAAGCCAGACTGAGAGAGTTGGGGCTGTTCAGTCTGGAGAAGAGGTGGCTCCAAGGTGACCTTATTGTGGCCTTCCAGTGTATGAAGGGCGCCTACAAAAAAGCTTGTGATGGACTTTTTAGAATGTCAGGTAGGGACAGGATTAGGGGGAATGGAGCAAAGCTGGAGTTGTGTAGATTTAGAGTGGATGTGAGGAGAAAGTTCTTCATTGTGAGAGTGGTGAGAGCCTGGAATGGGTTACCAGTGAGGTGGTTGAGGCTCAGTCCCTGGAGGTGTTTAAGGCCAGGCTGGATGAGGCTCTGGCCAGACTGATGTAGGGTGGGGTGTCCCTGCCTGTTGCAGGGGAGTTGGAACTGGATGATCCTGTGGTCCCTTCCAACCCAGACTGATTCTGTGATTCTGTAACTTCTCCCCAGTGAGGGTGATGTGGCGCTAAAGGGGGCTGCCCTTGGTGTTTGTGGAGTCTCCTTGTATGGAGATGTTTAAAACCCACTTGGACTTGGTCTAGGTGATCCTGCTGTAGCGGGGGTGTTGGACTGGATGATCGTTTAAGGTCGCTTCCAATCCCTAATGTTCTGTGATTCTGTGAAACCACTACATCATGCTAAAAATATATTTGCTGTAGCAGTAAAATACACTGAAGAGAAACACTTCGGTAACAGATATAATTAGACCGTTCTTATTGTTGATAAGACTGCTTCAATCTATTTAAAATCAATGAAGAGAAAAATATAAAATCCACACAGATTTTTATTACTAAACTATCAGCTTGTTTGTGATGGAGCAATCCAGTTGAATTTCCTGTAATTTGCTACAGTGTTCTCCAATTTTGATGTTGTAGCTCATAAAAATTTACATTTTATTATCACTGTCTGAGGTGAACATTGCTGGCCATTGCTGTTATAACATATGGACCTTAAAATCTTACAGTTAAATTTTTACTGCTTGCAAATAACAGCCCTGATCTAATTTCAAGTTATAAAACAAATTTTTCCCTGATCATCTTTCTGAAATTGACAATTGCCAACTCTTAATATGAAACTATCTACTCCTGATAGCAGCTTCAGGGTTTTCTTGGGGTTTTTTTACACTGAAACATTACATTGGCTCAAATCAACAGCTCAACTCGAGTATGTCTACTGTGATGCATGTAGTACTGGTAACAAGCAGGAAGAGCTGGAAGCTTTTGTACAACAGGATATGTATGACCTAGTCACCATCACTGAAGTGTGGTGGGATGACTTTCATGACCAGAGAGCTGTAATGGATGGCTATAAGCTCTTCATAATAGATAGGCAAGAAAAGAGAGGTGATGGGATGGATCTGTATGTTATTGAAATTTTTATAGTATTGAACTCAATTATCCTAACGATAAGGTAAATTGCTCACAGCCAAGTATAAGAGGAAAGGCCAACAAGGCAGATATCCTGTTGGGAGTCTGTTACAGACCACCCAGTCAGGATGAAGAACTGGATGAGGTATTCTACAGAAAGATGGCAGAAGTCTTACAGTCTCTAGCCCTTGTTCTCCTGGGGGATTTCAACATTATCTGACATCTTCTGGAAATACAATACAGTAGAGAAGAAACAGCCTACGAGGGTCCTTCAATGTGTGGAAGGTAACCTCCTGACAGGTGTTAGGTGAGCGTAACAGGAAAGGTGGCTTGGTAGACCAACTGTTTCCACACAGAAAAGGTCTAGTTGAGTGTCTTGAGCTTAGTGATCATGAAATGATCAAGTTCTCAGTCCTTGATGAACTTGGGAGGGGAGTCAACAAAACCACCACAATGAACTTTTGGAGGGCAGATTTTCGCTTGTTCAGGACATAGGTTGAAGGAGTACCTTAGGAAACACTCCTGAAGGACCAAGCAGTCTGGTAAGGCTGGACACTATTCAAGAAAATACTCTTAAAGGCACAAGAGCAGGCTGTCACCATGCAACCCAACATGAAATGGTGATGAAGAAAACCAACCTGGCTGAACAAGGAACTCCTGATAGACCTCAGGAAAAAAAGGAGAGTTTATTGTCTTTGGAAGAGAGGACAGGGAATTCAAGAAGAAGGCAGAGATCTAACTAGGTCATGCATAGAGGAAGTTGGAAACGCAAAAGCCCAGTTAGAACTCAATCTGTCCACTGTAGTGAGGAACAAGAAATGTTTTTACGTATACATCAAAAGCAGAAAGAGTCAGGAAGAATCTCCACCTGTTACTGGATATGAAGTGGAACATTATCACTAAGGATTAGGACAAGGCTGAGGTACTCAATGACTTTTTTGCCTCAGTTTTTAAGTTGTCCTCAGGGTATTCAGCTTTCTAAGAAGGAAAACAGCGATTGTGAGCAGGATATACTTGCCAGAATCCAAGAAGAAGCAGTTAATGACCTATTGTGTCTCCTGGAGGCACAAGTCTATGGGACCCTAAGAGATACATCTGCATGTGCTGAGGAAGCTGTCAGAGAAGCTTGACAAGCCATTCTCCATCACTTATTACCATTCCTGGTTAACAGGGCAGGTCCCAGATGAATAGAAGATTGATAATTTGATGCCCATCCGTAAGCAGGAGATGAAGGGTGATCCAGGAAACTACAGGCTTATCAGCCTAACCTCAGAACCAGGGAAGATTGTGGAGTGGTTCACCGTGAGCATGCCCATACAGCAACTGCAGGACAGCCAGGGAATCAGGGTCAGCCAGCATGGGTTTATGAAAGGCAGGTCTTGACCAACTAGATCTTCTTCTATGACTAGGTGATCTGTCTAGTGGATGAGGGGAAGGTTATGGATGTTGTTTATCTGCATTTCAGTGAATCATTTGACACAGTTTCCCACGTCTTCCTCCTAGAGAAGCTGATGTCTCACAGCTTAGAAGATGGAATTTCATTAAATATAACAATGGTATGTGTAGAGTCTTGCATCTGGGCAAGAACAACCCCAGGTAACAGTATAGGTTCAGGATTGACCTGTTGGAGAGCAGTATAGGAGAAAGAGACCTGGGTGTCCTGGTGGACAGCAGGATGACCATGAGCCAGCAGTGTGTCCTTGTGGTCAAGAGGGCCAACAGCATCCTGGGGTGGATCAAAAGAGGGATGTTTAGCAGATGAAGAGAGATTCTTCTCCCCCTCTACTCTGCCCTGATGAGACCACACCTGGAGTATTGTGTCCAGTTCTGGGCTCCTCAGTTCAAGAAGAACACAGTCCAGCACAGAGCAACAAGAATGGTGAAGGAAGTGGAACACCTCCCTGATGAGGAAAGGCTGAAGGAGCTGGGTCTGTTTAGCTTGGAGAAGGGGAGACAGGGGGTTAACCTCATTAATGTCTATAAATATTTGAAGGGTGTATGTCAGGAGGATGGAGCCAGGCTCTTCTCAGTGTCATCTAGTGATAGGACAAAGGGCAATGGATGTGAGCTGGAACATAGAAGGTTCCACATAGATATGAGAAGGAACTTCTTCAGAGTGAGGGTGATGGAACATTGGAACAAGCTGCCAGGGGGGTTGTGGATTCTCCTTCTCTGGAGACTTATAAAACTGTCCTGGATATGTTCCTGTGCAACTTGGTCTAGATGATCCCACTGCGTTGGAGGGATTGGACTAGATGATCTTTTGAGCTCCCTTCCAATCTCTAATGGTCTATGATTCTATGATTTATGATTCCATGGTTCTATGATTCTACTTTTCACTGAGTAAAAAAATGGAGGCATGTCTGAGCCCAGAGAGTTGTGTTGAATGGAGTTAAACACAGTTGTCAGCCAGTTACAAGAGGTGTTTCCTAGGCTCAACATTGGGTCCAGCCCTGTTTAATGTCTTTATCAGTGATCTGAATGAGGGGCTTGAGTGCACCCTTTGCAAGTTTTTGGGTTACACCACACTGAGTGGGACCTGGACAGGCTGGACTGAAGGGCCAGGGTCAGCTGTATGAGATTTAACAAGTGTAAGTGACACTTTGTTCACAACAACCCCATAAAACAGTACAGACATGATAAAAAGTGGCTGGAGAACTCCTCCTGGAAAATGTGCTGAGCCAGCAATGTGCCCTGGTAAACAAGAAGGCTAATGGCATGCTGACCTGCATCACAAATAGTGTGGCCAAGAGCACTAGAGGAATGATCATCCCCCTGTACTTGACACAGGTCAGAACTCACCTGGAATATTACATTCAGTTTTGGAATCCTGAATACAAGAACAGGATGAGGTGCTGGAGTGTGTCCTCAGAAGAGCACTGAAGCTAGCGAAGGGTCTGGGTGGTTGCTTTTATGATGAGTGCATGAGGGAATTGGATTTGTTTAGTCTGGAGAAAAGGGAAGATGTTATAGCTCTTTAGAACTTTTGCAAATAAGGTTGCAAAGACGTGGAGGTCACAGAATCACAGAATCACAGAACATTAGGGATTGGAAGGGACCTTGAAAGATCAGGTAGTCCAATACCCCTGACACAGCAGGATCACCTAGACCAAGTCACACAGAAACATATTCAGGCAGGTTTTAAACATCTCCGTAGAAGGAGACTCCACAACCCCACTGGGTAGCCCATTCCAATGCTCTGTCACACTCACTGTGAAGAAGCTCCTTCTGATATTTATATAGAACCTCCTATGATCGCACCCATTGCCCCATGTTCTACCATTAGATGACAGTGAGAAGAGGCTGGCTCCATCCTCCTGACATCCGCTTTTCACATATTTATAGACATTAATGTGGTCACCCCTCAGTCTCCTCCAAGCTAAAGAGACCCAGCTCCCTCAGCCTCTCCTCATAAGGGAGGTGTTCTGCTTCTTTCATCATCTTTGTTGCTCCATGCTGACTAAGTCTCTTCTCCAAAGTAACTAATGACTGGATAAGAGGAAATGGCCTCAAGTTGTGCTGGGAGAAGTTTACACTGTACATTAAGAAAACTTTTCTTCACTGAAACAGTAGCCAGGTATTGAAACAGGCTGCCTAGGGAGGTGGTTTAGCAGCCATGACAATGTTGAATCGATGGTTGCACTGGAGGATCTTGGAGCTCCCTTATGACATTTAATATTCAGTCTTTCCAAAAACTAGCTAAAATATGCTTGAAATCTACTATTATCTATATGTCTGTTTCTATGACAAGTGTTTGTTACTCTCCAGAGCATTCTGAAATTGGGTGGTGGAGATAATAAAATTAAAATGCCATTTTATTATACTGCATCTATTGCGCATATTGCACAGTTCATATTTTTATTTGGGCACCTTTTCTTTGATTTTTCAGTCACTTTACTAAGAGTCTTGTAAATTCTTGTCTACTGAGATGAAAGATTGTAAAATCTGACCTCCACCCAGCAAAGCACAACAGTTCATGCTTTAGAGTATCTATGATTATTTTGGTACATCTCAACACTGTTATTTAGAGACAATTCAGACCTTTCGTTCTTTACTGCTTGTAATCCTAGACTCAGTCCATGACAGAATGAACACCACTTTATCTTTGTAAGAAGAGAGCACTTTTATTTTGGTATCAACAGCAAAATTTACTGCATTGAATAAGCTGTCCTGTGACACAACCACAAGGAGTTTAAAAAAATACATATGAATTCTGAATACAAATTTCTTAAGACAATTAAGAGTTAAAATTTCTTCTGCAATGGAAGCTGACAGTAGAGAAACAGGTGAACTGTGATTGTAATGAAGTTAAAATCTTTGTCCTATCACAGGGAGCAAGTGAAAAGAGCCTGTCCCCCCACTCCTGGCCAGCCTTCAGGTACTTATAAACATTTATCAAATCTCCCCTAAGTCTTCTCTTCTCCAGACTAAAAAGCCCCAAGTCCCTCAGCCTCTCCTCATAAGCCATGCCCTCCTGTCCCCTAATCATCCTCGTAGCCCTCCGCTGGACCCTCTCCAGTAGATCCTTGTCCGTCTTAAACCGGGGGGCCCAAAACTGAACACAGTACTCAAGATGAGGCCTCAGTAGGGCAGAGTAGAGGGGGAGAAGAACCTCTCTCGATCTGCTGGACACACTCCTCCTAATACACCCCAGGATCCCATTGGCCTTCTTGGCCACCAGGGCACATTGCTGTGCCATGGTTAACCTGTTGTCCACCAGGACCCCCAGGTCCCTCTCCACAGGACTGCTTTCCAGTAGATCACCTCCCAGCCTGTACTGGTGGAGTTTGTTATTCCTCCCCAGATGCAGGACTCTGCACTTGTCCTTGTTGAACTTCATCTGGTTTCTCTGTGCCCAGCCCTCCAGTCTGTCCAGGTCTCTCTGGATGGCAGCACAGCTCTCAGCCGTATCAGCCAAACCTCCTAGCTTGGTGTCATCAGCAAACTTGCTGAGCAGACACTCTGTGCCCTCATCAATGTCATTGATGAAGATGTTGAACAAGACCAGTCCCAGCACCGATCCCTGGGGGACACAACACTAGTCACAGCTCTCCAGCTGGAGCTGGCACCATTGATCACCACCCTCTGAACTCTATCCTGCAACCAGTTCCTAACCCACCTCACTGTCTGCTCTTCCATCCCACACCTCCTCAGCTTGCTCACTAAAATTTCATGGGAGACAGTGTCAAAGGCCTTGCTAAGGTCAAGGTAGACTACATCCACTGGTTTCCCTGAATCTAACCATTCAGTTATTGTAAGCAACTAATCTGAAAACCTTCTCTATTTTGGTATGCCTAGAGCAAAATTCCTGGATCCATTTTGAATCCATTTTTCATGTGTTGCCCTTGTGACTCTATGTCGAACTTTTTTCTGGGACTACCTGCTCTGTGAGTAAAGACAGAAGTGGTTAGATCTTTCCTCCCTGAAGAGGAGAAGGTTCAAAGTGATCTTAGGACAATCTTCCTGTACCTAAGTGTGTCTTGTATAGATGTCACAAACTGTCTTCACAAGGAGACACATTGGAGAATTTTCATCTTTATGATTTTTTTTTTTTTAAGTGAGAGTAATCAATCACTACAACAACTTCTTCAGAGAGGCAGTGGAGTCTCCATTGCTGTAGATTTTCAATATGTGATTGGACAAGGAGCTACATAATTGCATCTATTTCTTTGCCATAAAAATTTGTCCAGATGATCTTTCAGTGTCCTTTAAAAACTGGGTTCATCTATAATTCTGTGACCTTTCCAGGAAATTTCAACATTTTTCAGAAAAAGAAGTCATGGAATCATAGAATCTCGGGTTGGAGTGGGGGCACTTCACTAGATAGAGGCCTCCAACCAAACTCTGTCCCGTTGACCACTACTCTCTGGCTTCTAGCCTGCAGCCAGTGCGCGATCCACCTCACTACCCGATAGTCTAGACCACATTGCCTCAGTTTGGCAGCAAGGATGGAGTGAGAAACTGTGACGAATGCCTTACTCAAGTCAAGATAGACCACATCCACCACTCTGCCATTATCCATCCACCTGGTTATGCCCTCATCAAAGGTAATCGTGTTAATCAAGCATTACTTTCCCTTTGTAAAGCCGTACTGACTGTCTCTAATGACCATCCTGTCCTTGATGTGCCTGGAAACAGCTTCTAGTACAAACTGTTCCATCACCTTTCCTGGGATGGAGGTGAAGCTCACCCGTCTATAGTTACCTGGGTCCTCCTTTTTCTTTTTGAAGATTGGGGTGACATTTGCTATCCTCCAGTCCCTAGGCACCTCTCCTGATCCCCATGACTTAGAAAGGATGGTGGAGAGTGCCTTAATAATGACTTCTGCTGTCTCCCTTAGTATGCATAGGTGCATCCCATCTGGGCCCATGGATTTGTGTGCATCCAGTTTGCTCAACCTATTCCTAACCTAGTCCTCATCAACCAAGGCAGGCTCCTCTCTTGCCTTCACTTCCTCTGGAGTCTCAGCAGTCTGGGGTTTGATATCAGGACAGCCCCCAGAAGTATAGACAGAGGCAAAGAAGGTGTTCAGTAGCTCTGCTTTCTCTGTATCCTCTGTCTCCAGGACACCCACCTCATTCAGCAGGTGGCCTATGTTTTCTGTAGTGTTGTAGTTGCTAAACTAGCTGCTCTTAAGATGGCGGCGATGGCAGCAGGGCGTATGCAGGCCCTGCAGCTCCACA
>VXBP01010751.1:119801-136531 GCA_013400115.1 Rhinopomastus cyanomelas
AGATCAAGAGAGGTTCTTCTCCCCCTCTACTCTGCCCTGGTGAGGCCACACCTGGACTATTGTGTCCAGTTCTGGGCTTCTCGGTTCAAGAGGGATTTGGAGCTTCTAGAGAGAGTTCAACAAAGGGCAACAAAGATGATGAAGGAGGTTGAGCACCTCCCTTCTGAGGAGAGGCTGAGGGAGTTGGGTGTCTTTAGCTTGGAGAAGAGGAGACTGAGGGGTGATGTCATTAATGTCTATAAATATTTGAGGGGTGGGTGTCAGGAGGATGGAGTTAGGTTATTCTTGGTGTCATGTAGTGATAGGACAAGTGCAATGGTTGTAAGCTGGAACATAGGAGGTTCCATATCAACCTGAGAAGGAACTTCTTCCCGGTGAGGGTGACAGAGCACTGGAACAGGCTGCCCAGGGGGGTTGTGGAGTCTCCTTCTCTGGAGACATTTAAGACATCCGCCTGGATGTGTTCCTGTGTGACTTGATCTAGGTGATCCTGCTGTTGTAGGGGGATTGGACTAGATGATCTTTCAAGATCCCTTCCAATCCCTAATGATTCTATGATCCTGTGATTCCTTCCTGGTAACTAGTATCATCCAATATCAAGGAATAATTTAATTTGGAAAAGACCATTAAAATTATCAAATCTAACCACAAACCTATTTTTTTTAACTGAAAATATTTCCAGGACTAGTGACTCTGCTATTTCCCTGGGTAGCCTGTTCCAGTGTTGGGTAACCACTTTCAGCGAAGAAATGTTTCATAATACCCAGTCTAAACTGCTACTGGAGCAATCTGAGTCATGGTTTAGTGCTGGGCTGCAGTTAGGTTAATGATTTGACTCAATGATCTTAAAAGTCTTTTTCAAATTAAATGATTCTATGATTCCAAGATTCAATAATTTCTACATGAAATACATAGATTCTATTATTTGGCATGTAGACAGAGTGATACAATAGCTCTCTAATTTTCTGATGCAAGCAGTTCCCCTAAAACCATGAATAAATGACATAATTATTATTCTTGTATATGCACAAGGCATGTAGTTCAGTTTCTAGTCTGTGCTTGATAAAAGCTCAAAGCACTTGACTATGTGGATCAAAATTATGTTTGTTTCCATATTGTTTAGTAGAATTAATTATTTTGTATTTTATTGTTTTTACCATTTTTTTGGCGACTGCTATAGGAAATAAACAGCACAGTATCTGATGTGATACACAAAAGTATATGGTATTAGTAATGTATTAAGTGTGTGTGTTTACATAAGCATATAAATTTATCAGGGATAACAAACTGAAACATTCAATTTTTAATCTGATTATCCCCAGCTCAGCAAGTACAGTTCTTTGTCAATATTTATAAACCAGTTGTCTCTGTGACAGAACTTCAGCAAGACGATAAATATAGAACAGACTTGCACTAGACACAAATAAGATAAAATAATTCAGTCTGAGAATGACATAAACTTTTAGTACATTAACATTGGCTCCTACATATTGCAGGTCCTTTAAGTAGGAATTATTGAAGCTGCTCTACAGCAAGATACCTTGACAGTGTACAGAAAATCCTTTCTAAACACTATACGGAATTTTTTCAGCTAAATGCTAAAGAGAGGAAAAACAAAAATAAAGCAAATGTTAGGTGCCCCTTTATGTGCACAGTCTCTTCTGGACCCATGCACTGTTTGAATACATATTGTTTATTTCAATGCTTGTATTTCTGATTAAAAATATTTTGGTAGAGATGAAAAACATTTCTGAAGAACTGACAATCCAATTGAACATAGAGGTCTCATTTTTGTACTTTTATATTTGAACACCTAATAATGAGTATTTCACAAACAGATCACACCACAAATTAACAAATATATTGGTATTTTTTAAATTAAATACCAATTATAGATACATTTATAGGCTGTAAAAAGATAAAATGTAAATGCTGTTGGTGTTTATCTCTTGTAAATTACACACACAACACAAAAATAATTAACTGCTATTAGTAGACTGCAATGTATACTAAAGCAATTTATTGGTATTTAACAAGAGAGGTAGAAGAAGTAAACTAGATGTTAACCAAGTTAGTGAGTCAGTATGTACACACTGAATACAATTTCTATTTACTTAAAATTAGTATTACCAATTTTAATTAAAGGCCTAATTATCAGAAATAACATGTCCTCGCAAAAGCAAGGCGGCCACACTGTGGGGGGTGATGCTTCAGTTCAACAGTGCAATTTTATTGTTTTCCCCATAAAGTGGCTGTGATAGAAACACAAGAGTGATGGAAAAGGTAGAAAGAGTATAGAGAGGAAAGAGGATGATAGCTACCAGGCAGCATTCATCAGCCTTTTGATCTTCCAGGCAGTGTTCCACCCATCTTCTGATCTTCCAAGCAAGGCTTGCAAAGCTTGCTGCGCTCCTGTAGGCTTGCTGTGCCAGGCTTGCCATTTTCTGCAGACTTGCTTGCTGCTCTCTCTAGGCTGCTCTTCCTAGGCTGCACTCTGCTCTCTTCCTGCTGTGCCATGCTCACTAAGCTACTTGCTGCACTGTGGTTGCCGTGGTGTGCTTCGTTCGATTGCTACAAAGCCAAGCAACACACCTTGCTCCACCTCTGTCCTGTGGAGCTCTGCCATTCTCTGGCTTCTTGAGCCAGTGTCCCACACCTTGTACAAAGAGGGAAGTCTCCCTGGAGGCAAGTGGCTTTTGGTCAGGAGCTGTGTTTTGGTATTACAATGAGCAAAGTCCACCTTCATAGATGTCACTTGGCCTTTGGTGATCAATCTTCCTTAACAGTCTAACGTTATCCATTCAGTGCCAGGCAGCAGGGAAAACAGCATCACACAATTAGATGTTCTTGCTTTGCTCTGCATCTATACTAGTGGACACAGTATGGGCAAAAAACAGGAGGAGCTGGAAGCCACAGTGTACCAAGACACCTATGATGTAGTCACCATTAAGGAAAGGTGGTGGGAGGACACTCATGAGTGGAGTATTGCAAAGATGGCTATAAGCTCTACAAACAGAATAGACAAATAAAAAGGGAGATGGGGTGGCTCTCTGTATTAGAGAATGCATAGAACTCAACAAGTGTGATGGTCCAGTGGAATGTTTATGGCGGAAGTTGAGAAAGGCCAATGTGATGAATATCTGGCTGGAAGTCTGTTACAGACCACCTGACCAAGAGGAGGAGTTTGATGCGTTATTCTATAGACAACTAGCTGAAGCTGCAAAACCACAAACCCTCGTTCTTACCAGACCACAACTTACCAGACATCTGCTGGAAATATAACACAGCAGAGAGGAAACAGTCCATGAGGTTTCTGGAATATGTGAAAGGTAACTTCTTGACTCAGCTGGTAAGCAAGCCCACTAGGGGAAAGGTCTTGCTGGACTTGTTTACAGAGAAGGTTTAGTGGGTGATGTGGCAGTTGAAAGCTGTCTTGGTCTTAGTGACCATGAAATGACAGAGTTCACAATACAGGGCCTTGAATATCCCTCACTGAAGATATTCAAGACCCGACTGGATAAGTTCTTGTGTGACTTGGTTTAGGTGATCCTGCTGTTGCAGGCTGATTAGACTAGATGATCTTTCGAGGTCCCTTCCAATTCATAGTGTTTCTATGATTCTGTGACTTGGACAAGTAAAGAGGGGGGACAGCAGAACTATTAACAAGGACTTCCAAAAGGCAGACTTCAACCAGTTCAGAAGACTGGTTAAGAAGCACCTTAGTGTACAGTCCTGGAGGACAAGGGGGATTTGGACAGTCTGGAACAATCAGCTGATGCAAATGGGATGAGATTTTAAAAAGTCGAGGGCCAGGTCATGCACTTTGGTCATAACAACTCCCAGCAGCATTACAGACTTGGGAAATAGCAGCTGGAATGCTGCCTCACAGAAAAGAAAGTGCAAGAGTTGGTTGACAAGCAGCTGAACAAAAGCCAGTAGGGTACCCAGCTGGCCAAGAAGGCGAATAGCATCCTGGCCTGAATGGTGTAACCAGCAGGAGTAGGGAGGTGACAGTGCCCATGTACTCTACACTTATGAGACCACACCTTGAGTACTGGGTCCAGTTTTGGGTGCCACAATATGAGAAGGACATTGAGGTGCTGGAGCAGGTCTAGAGAAGAACAGTGAGGATGATAAGAATTCCAGCATACCAGCCCTATGAAGAGCAGCTGAGGGAATTGGGGTTTTTTGGTCTAGAGAAGAGGAGGCTCAAAGGATGTTCTTGCTCTCTGCAACTACCTAAAAGGAGTTTGTAGCTAGGCGGATGCTGCTCTCTTCTCCCAAATGACTAATGATAAGATGAGGGAAAATGGCGTCATGTTGCTTCAGAAGAGGTTGAGATTGGATCCTAGGAAGAAGATCTTTCCTGAGAGAGTGATTGGGCACTGGAACAGGCTGCACAGGGAGGTGGTGGAGTCACCAGCCCTGGAGGTATTTAGAAACCAAGTGGCTAGGGCACTTGGTCTAGGGGTTATGGAGATGTTGGGATGAGGGCAGGATTTGATGATTGTGGAGGTCCTTTCTAGCCATGATGGTTCTATGATTCTATGAGCACCATGCAGTTTAGTTTTTTAACAGTTCTAGATTTATTGTCTTTGGTTAAGGAGAAGCTTGCTGTAGTAGAATTTGGTTTTAACCAAACAAGAAGCATCCGTCTGTAAAATTCTAATTGTATGTATGGATGATTGTGACACATATTTCTCTGAGCTAATTTAAATTCAACACACACTTTTTCATATACATATAAAAACTTGAACATATTAATATATGTCTTGAAAATGTGCATTTTTTCCATAGTTGACTTGAGGAGCTGATTGCTTTTGTAACAGTGAAGGCATCTGTGTGTTACAGTTTGTTCCATCATCTATACAGCTATAAGATTTCCTTCAGGTTGACTTATAGCTATAACTTAGAGTAACTCATTGGCTTTGAAATTGAAGTCTACAGAAGGTTAAGAAGCTGAGAATTTTTGATCATATTTTATTTGCTTGGCTTTGGTCCATGAATGATTCTGCATGTACATCTATACTAATGAAGAACCACACAGGAACAAAAAGAAAGGTAAAATCTGAGAGTTTTTTTAATTGTTGAAGATTCTAACATTTCAGAGTACTGTAAAAATATACTGACACATTTATTTAAGGACTAACAAAGTCTGTTTTCTTTTTCATGCACATAAAGTTGTGGGTTTTTTTCTTTTCCAAATGTTACCGATTCATAAGTTTGCTGATTTCAGAAAATCAGCTTTCACATTTGTAAAAAAAACCCATTGTAATAATTTCCTTTAAAAATATTTTTCAGTGAGATACCTCAGTTCAATGTTTAGTAATTTCAGTTACATCTTGCATTAATGAACAATTTTATAAGGTAGATTTTCAGTGTGCTATTCAGCAGCAAGAAGAGTGAAAGATATGATAAATAAATGGACTCATGATATGAACTGCCCTGGCTTTGCCTGTGTAAAACTGGCTTTCAGCACCCCTGGGAGAATTTAAATATCAATAGCTATTTTACAGTTTCAGTCTTTATGAGAAGCTATCTTTCAGTCTCTTAGTTATGATTTCTGCTCTTCACTGAACTTGCTCCAGTACACCAACATCATGCTATTACATGTGTGCTCTCGTCAGTGCTGAGTAGAGAGGTGGAAGTTCACATTTCTTGACCTGCTGGTGCCACTCTGCCTAAATGTTAGTTATCTTTGCCTCAAGAGCATATTTCTGGCTTATTGACAAATGTTGGTACTCTAGGACTCCTGATTCGTGCAAAGTTGAATTGGAAAAGAACTTTCTATTGTTGGCACATGAACTGCTTTTTTCCAAGGTTAAAGATTTTACATTTCCCTTTGCTGAACTTCATGAAGTTCTTGTCAGACCATTTCTTCACTTGTCTAGGTCCTCTGAATGGTAACACACCCAAGTGTTGTATAAACCACTTATTTTGATTTTGTACTGTCTACAGATTTCTCCATCCTGGAGGTCTCCAAAGTATTTCACAGAATCACAGAACATTAGGGATTGGAAAGGACCCCATTTCGTACCTGTTTACATTTCAATGATTTATTTTTCTAATGTTATGACATTAGTAAAGCTATAAGAATCTTGAAATACTAATAAAAATCAGACATGAGAAAGTACTTAATGGATCCAATTGGATGCTATTTGGATCCATTAAGTAATTGATCTAGTCTTATAGTCAAATTACACAAAAAACACTTAAATTCAGACTCTTACAGCATAGACTTCTATACAGAAGCTGGCAGTGAAGACACTGCTCAAAACCACTACAGAGAAGTGTAAATTGTCTCATTCTGAAGTAAGCTTTTAAAATAGGGCATGCAAGTTATAGTCAAAAAGTGTCAGTTCTTCTTCTTATGCTGTAAAGATAAACTGGAACATGGAATCGCAGATGCTTGTAGGTGAGTGAGATTACTATCCACTTACAGTTTATTTCACCTTGAAAATCATCCATATCTTTTAGCTGATTTTCTCCATTTACACACCCTTTAAAGCACAGTTAATTCATAAGATATTCAGTAATCCTTTTAAAAACAGATTTTGGATATTTGGGTAACCAAATATCTTAAACCCAGTGTTAATTAGTAAATGATATGACCACAAAAGATTTGTTATACACATCCACACAAAAATGATTGTGTATGCATATCTACAAGTATATACATGTATGTGATCTTAATAAACCATTATTGCAGATTTTCACAGATACAATAGAAGAACCGACCATTGCAACTTTAAAAAATTACTCTATAACAACCTGAAAAACACACAAAATATTATATATGTGTTAATCACCCACAGTTAAAAATTTAAAGGATACAAAATATTTGCTTACTTTTCTTGGTAAAGGCTCTCAACCCTAGAAAAGTAACCTTGGCCAGTGTTCTAACCAAGAGGGAAGGGTCTCCATACAGTCACAGAATCACAGAATCATTAGGGATTGGAAAGGACCTCAAAAGATCATCTAGTTCAATTACCCTTCTAGAGCAGGATCACCTAGACCAAGTCACACTGGAACATTGCAGGTGGATCTTAAACATCTCCCTTGAAGGAGACTCCACAACCTCCCTGGGCAGCCTATTTCAGTGCTCTGTCACCCGCACCGGGAAGAAGTTCTTTCTCATATTTATATGGAACCTCCTATGTTCCAGCTAACTCACATTGCCCCATCTATCACTACATGACATTGAGTAGAGCCTGGCTCCATCTCCCTGACACCCACTGTTGTAGTTTGAAAATTACCAGAATTTTCAGATGGAAAAAGGTGCATTTCACTTAAAAAGAATCATCTCAGGTGCCTGCCCTGGTGGGGTGTGGGCTAGATGAAAATACAAAAAGGGCTCTTTTGGCTGGGGTCTTCCTCCTGGCACAGGGCTTTGGCACTGGCATCCTCCACCCTTCCCAGGGTAGGGGGTCAAGACAGGACAGGGCGGCTTGCAGTTGCTTGCCATAGCCAGGATGATGGTCTGGCTCCAGCCCTGACCCTGGCCTGGTTCAGCCCAACCCCAGCCCTGACCCCAACCCCGAGCCCTGGCTGCAACTGGAGACCAGTCCTAGCTTAGACCCAGCCCAGCTCTGGGCTGGGACCACAGACCCGAGAAGCAAGAACTTAGTGCCAATTTTCCACCACCCATGAAGCAACCATTCAGTGACCCATGGTGAGCTTAAACCTTAGGCATGGGAGACAGAGACTGGGTCCTGTTTGAAAGTATGTCTCCTGCATTGAGGGATTCAATTCCAGGTGCTGAGGGATCAGGCCTGCTCGATCAGCGTTGTGCTGGAGAAAGCTGTGCTGAAGAATTGAAGCGTTCACCAGTCTGGATAGCCAAGTGTACCAGTGTCTGCAGGTGACAACGGTGACAGGAATAACAAAGGGTGATCGTACTCATCTCTACTTGACTGACATGTTCTTTCCTCAGGTCTTTAATGTAAAAAAGCAAGGATCAATATCATAGTGATCTCCCACTGTATTTTTCTCAGACTATGTGATGGCATTTGTGACACAGTTCCTAGTTTGTGTGCACTAACTTGCTTAACTTTTTCTTCTTCTTTCTGTATATAGTTATAGAGTTAATAAACCCTTTTCCATTTTCCCTAAGCTATCCACTGTCTGGCAAATTCTATCTGAGATCTCATAGAGACCTAACTGCTTTGTTTTCTTTTTCTTTATTTTTAATTGTGGTCTTGAACCCACCTTTCATATATTTATAAACATTAATGAGGTCACACCTCAGTCTCCTTTTCTCCAAGCTAAAGAGACTCAGCTCCCTCAGCCTTTCCTCATAAGGAAGGTGATCTAATCCCTTTATCTTTGCGGCTCTGCGCTGCACTCTCTCCAGCTGTTCCGTGTCCCTTCGGAACTAAGTGGCCCAGAACTGGACACAATATTCCACATGTGGTCTCTCTCGACCTGCTGACCACTCCCGTTCTGATCCACTTAAGGATGCTGCTGGCCTTCTTGGCACAAGGGCGCATTGCTGACTCATGGTCATCCTGCTGTCCACTAGGATGCAAGATTCTACATGTGCCTTTGTTAAATTTCATCAAATTCCTCCCTGCCTGGCTCTCCAGCATGTCCAAGTCCCCTGAATGCTAGCACAGCCTGCTGGGGTGTCAGCCACTCACCAACTTGCAAACTTGCAACAAGCAAACTTGCTGATAGTGCACCCTAATACCTCATCCAAGTCATCAATGAATAGATTGAACAGGACTGATCCCAGTACTGACCCTTGGGGGACTCCACTAGATACAGTCTAGATTCTGTCATCAACTAGATTCTGTCTCACTGACCACTACTCTTTGGCTTCTATCCTGCAGCCAGTTCATGATCCACCTCACTACCCTGTTGTCCAGACCATATTGCCTCAGTTTGGTTGCAAGGACGCTGTGAGACACTGTGTCAAAAACCTTACTTAAGTCAAGATAGATCACATCCACTGCTTTGTCATCATCCATCCACCTGGTTATGCTCTCATAAAAGGCTATCAGGTTGCCCTGCAATGAGAAGGGAGTTGGACTTAATGATCCTAATGGATCTCTTCCAACTTATTACATGGTTCTATACTTATATGTATATATATATATACAACGAATAAATGAATGTGGTCACAGATGTTAGCCCAATGTTTACTATGCAGAGCCAGAAGAATATTGGATTTTAATTCCTGGTAGTTTTTGTATGTGTTTTTCTACTATAGACTTAATTTTTTTAAGTGGTCTTATTTCAGCTTGCAGTAAAAAAAAGTTTTTGTACTACATACTGTGATGTAAATTCTGTTACAACAGTAATATAAGTCTCAAAGGATCAGACAGGCTGTATTTTGCATTCTTGTACCCAAGAGCTTCAGTCTCAAAGCACTCCACGTGAATTACAATCCACTTAGGCAATCAAAGGAGAAGTTCCAAATGCAAAACAAAACCAGGCCTCTGAAAATCTGCTTCTTCAATCTAAGATCACAATAAACATTTTTCAGGGTGTCAAAAGCAGTACCAGTTCTTGAAATTTTAGTTTAGGCCACTTGTCAGATTTCATACTGGCCTTAATTAGCACTCTTTCTTTATAAGGTTCATAATTTATCGCTTACCACACCTCTGAAGTACCAAAAATGAAATGTCTCTCCTCTTGTTGGTGACTGTGTGGGTAAAACTGCTTCTTAGAACCCAGCTACTTCAGCTATTCTTGGCTGTCAGACAATTATAGGCTTGGAGAAGTGTGGCTGGAGAGCTGCCTGGTGGAGAAGGACCTGGGGGNTTACCCAGGGAGGTGGTGGTGTCACCAACCCTGGAGGTGTTTAAGGAACAGGTGGATGCAGCGCTTAGGGATATGGTCTAGCGGTCAGGCACTAGGATAAAGGTTGGACTTGATGACCCTGGAGGTCCTTTCCAGCAATGATAATTCTATGATTCTATAGCTTACAACTGTTTTTCCTAACAGGACTTCAGCACCATTTCAGGTAAATGAAGAAATTCTGACAGAGTATTGAATTCAGTTTTGGATCATGGCAAACAAGGTAACATACACCCATGAGTGAACAACCATTCATATTCACACAGAATACACTTCTTAAAATTTCATGTAGGTTTCAAATACATGAGGTAAGGATGACAGAAATCAGATGCTCTATGCATATCTCATATGTTTATGTTCTTGACACTAATATGATATTTAATTTATTTACTTGAGCAAATATTCTCATGTTTATTCTTTTTTTGCCGTTGCATCTGCCACCTCATGTTTTATGTACTGTGTATTATCTACATCCTGCTCCAGAAATGGAAGTTGCTTCTGCTTGTACATGAGGCATCACTGTGACAGCTTCATGACTTATTTTCAGCAGGATGGAACAAAACCCAGTGTGCCACTCTGAGAGAATTTTACTATATAGTTTGCTTTATTTCCACACTTCCCCAGTGTATAAAAATTTTACTTTTAAACCTGAACCCTCCTCTTACATGAAATTAACTACTCATTCATATATCAAGTGAAATGTTGATTTACGAAGAAAACCTTTTAGATTCACTTGCAAAAGGGCTACAAACATGAAGTACATGTCAAAACAACTGATTATCTTATTTCACAGTTCTTTTAAATTGATACTACTTCATTTGAGTACCTTAAATATATACTTATAATACTTTCTGGATCAATACAGCAATAGTAAAATATGTGAATAATATACAGAAGCAGAAGAGTAGAAGTTTTAACAAAAGAAGTCATTAAAACTGCAGTAGAGCTAGAATAAATTGTTTCATGAAATACAAGTAGAAAACCACAACAGAAAAAAAAAAGTATGGATTTTTTTCTTACCTCATTTACTTTGGTTTCCTTTTACAATGCCTTTTTAAAGACTTAATAACTCTGAACTAAACTGTCATGAGGAAAAAAAGGCATTGTGGCCTGTGAATATTTATATTTATCTCTGTTGTTTGTAGAATGTGAAGCTTCTTATTTAGCACTTGTGTACAAAAAATGGTTACATAAAGTGTATGATATAGGCATATTCTTCTTTATAGTGATTCCTGGTAGTAACATATTTTTACCAACATTGGACCATAGCCAATGGAGTTTTCATTTTTATACTAAAATATTCTTAAGATTCTTACTACATTTTTTATTTCTTCTTACAATATAAAATTTCATATCAATGTTTTCTGTTTCATCATGCTTAGAAAAAATACAGATTATTGAATGACTGAATTTTATAAATCTGGTGCAAAATGGATCAGCTTTTACAGAATATTATTGGGCCACTTTGTAATTTTGTGTTATTTAAAGTAATTTTTTTATGTTTATAAACTAGACTGCTGTATGGTACCGCTCTTTAGAATCCACTGTGACTACCATCACAGTGGTTAATCTGACATGAAATTATAAATACTGCTGGATCTTCAATACACCATCCTTTCAACCCTTCTTTGTGTCTGGGTCCAAGTATGTAATTTCTTTCCTTACAGTGGTGCAGGGAGACAGGAAATATGTTATTTCTATCCTGCCTTTTTCCCCTCAAAAACAGTATTGGGCACCTCACCATGAGGACTTCAAGTTGCTTAAAGCTGGTGAAGGATCTAGAGCATAACTCTTAAGAGTAGTGACTCTTATGAGGGACTGTTTAGCCTGGAGAAAAGGAAGCCTCTAAGGGAGACCATATCACTCTCTACAGTTACTTGAAAAGAGCTTGCAGGAAGGTGGGTGTTGATCAGTTCTCTCAAGTAACAAGAGGTGGGACAAGAGGAAATGGTCTCAAGTTGTGCCAGGCAATCCTTAGGCTGGACATTAGGAAAAGCTTCCTTATTGAAAGGATGTAAAGCTTTGGAACAGATTCATCCAGCAAAGTGCTGGAGTTGCTGTCCCTGGAGATATTTAAAAGAGATGTCTTAATGTCTCTTCCCATATTAGATTTTTGACATACCCTATAGCAAGTATCCCATGCTACTAGTATGGTTTTTCCTTTCCTTTATCCTTTTCTGTTTTCCTTTTTTCCTTTCCCTTTCTCCTCCTCCTCTGTATTTTTTTTTTAAATAGCTCTGGAACAAAAAAAAAAACCCAAACCTTAAAAGACATATATATGTAAAAGGAAAGACAAAGTACATGTGAAATGTTCTTAATGGTAGGTACACTGCAGGGTTTCATTTTTTCTCCATCATAATTACCAGTACTTCAGTTATTACTGCTCATCTCTACTTCAGTATGGGCAAGGCTGAACCAAAAGCACTCACACTGTGCTAGAACTATATTAATGCAAAGTGTACATTGCCCTATAAGAAATTTTACTGTGAAGGAAGCTTGACAGCTCTAGAAAGAATTCTATGAATAATCTCATGTCAAAATGAATCTTCATTGTCTGTAATGTGTTTTAATCATTGGGACAGACATATCATTAGATATAATTAGGTAGACAGATTGACAGTTAAGGCATTACTGTTTTACTTCTGACATTTTTTGTCATCACACATGCTTAATTGTGTTTTTAGTTAGAATTTCCTAAATTTAGATATTTTATTTCTGAGAATAGAGCCCACTAATTTTCGAGGAAGTACCTATGAAATAAAATGCCGTACTGTAATGATTAGCGCAGTTTTGTGCATTCCTGACAATCTCTTTTAAGTGATTATATTCTAGCAATATAAAAAGTTGTCTCTGTATAGTATTTTTGTCAATATTGAATCCTTATTAAAGGTAAAATAATTGCCTCTCCCTTATGTTAAGTTTCTAAATGCATTGCTTATCCCAGCTTTCAATAAATAAGCTTAAATATTGTCATAGTGTTATACTCCTCTGTTTCAGGAGTTAGTTTAAATGAACACCAATAAAACAAATAGTAAAGCTATTTTTGGTAACTTTCACTTGAAGTATTAGAGGAAATGATATGAAGATAATATCTGTTCCTAACGATTAGACCTATCACTTCATAATATCTTTCTGCAAATAAAACCAGAAATTTAGGTCAATATTAGGTATTTAAAACTGAACTGTACTATTAGCTTACAATACTTCTATGGAACGTTTTGATACTGTGAAAGAAACAAGTGCAAAGTACCTTCATTTTGCATATCAAAAGAGGGATATTTAAGTTAATATATTCTTATTAAAATTGGTGTCGGCGACACCCCTGCCGACTGTGCTGCCATTCAGCGAGATCTGGACAGGCTGGAGAGCTGGGCAGAGAGAAATGTAATGAAGTATAACAAGGGTAAGTGTAGAGTCTTGCCTCTGGGCAAGAAAAACCCCACGTACAATTATAGGTTGGGGACTGAGCTGTTGGAGAGTAGTTTAGGAGAAAGGGACTTGGGGGTTCTGGTGGACAGCAGGATGCCCATGAGCCAGCAGTGTGCTCTTGTGGCCAAGAGGGCCAACAGCATCCTGCTGTGGATCAGAAGAGGGGTAGTTAGCAGACCAAGAGAGGTTCTTCTCCCCCTCTACTCTGCCCTGCTGAGACCACATCTGGAGTATTGTGCCCAGTTCTGGGCTCCTCAGTTCAAGAAGGATTTGGAGCTGCTGGAAAGGGTCCAGCGTAGGATGATGAAGGAGGTGGAGCACCTCCCTTCTGAGGAGAGACTGAGGGAGCTGGGTCTCTTTAGCTTGGAGAAGAGGAGACTGAGGGGTGACCTCATTAATGTGTACAAATATTTGAAGGGTGAGAGTCAGGAGGATGGAGCCGGGCTCTTCTCAGTATCATCTAGTGATAGGATGAGGGGCAATGGTTGTAAGCTGGGACAGAGGAGGTTCCACATCAATATGAGAAGGGACTCATCACGGTGAGAGTGATGTGACGGAGCACTGGAACAGGTTGCCTAGGGGGGTTGTGGAAGTGTCCTTCACTGGAGATTTTAAAGGCCCACCTGGATGTGTTCCTGTTTGACTTGGTCTAGGTGATCCTGCTGGGACAGGGGAATTGGACTAGATGATCTTTTGAGGTCCCTTCCAATCCGCAGTGATTCTATGATTATAAAAAAGTGCATTTGCACTTTACTGAAAATAATTCAGAAGAACTGAGATCAGGCTCCAGTCAATCTAAAGTCTAGATCACACTTTATTGTTGACATCTTATGTTTTTTAATTCCTATAAGAGATTGTAACTATGCAGATAAACACTAGTACGAGTTTCCAGTACTCTAGGAGTACATGAATTCCAAGGAACTGGAACTTGTCTATTGTGAGGAAAGGTTGGAAGAGCTGCGCATCTTTGGACTGGAGAAGAAAAAGTGTGGAAAAGAAGTCATCAATGTGTACCTATATTTGAAAGGAGGGTGCAAAGAAAAGGGAGAGAGCATCTTTTCAGTGGTGCTGAGTTACAGGACCAAAGGTAATGGGTGCAAACTGGAACACAGTATGAGCCATCCGAACATCAGAAAACACTGTTTTTTACTATGAGTGATTAAAATCTGTCACAGTTGCAGACTCTGAGATTGGTTGCAGACTCTTTCTTTATGTAGATCTTAAAAGTCCACCTTCACATACTTGTGTGAAACTAGTACAAACTGCACCTGCTTCAGTGGCTAACTTGACCCAGAAGGCCTTAAAAGATCCCCTCAAACCTCAGTTATTCTATGATTTTGTGATTCTGTGGTTCGGTGCATTTAGTACACAATTAACCAGTTTTGAATCTGTGCAACTTTCAAATACTTTTAGATGTAGTTGTCATTATGCTGCATTCAGTTTAGGGGGATTGTAAAGAGAGAAAATATGGAGAGATGTCTGCAAAAGATTTAACAACTACCAGTTAGAAAGGGAATGACAAAGTCTGTCTTATAAAAAAAATAGTAAGATTTGGAGACTACTCAACTGAGGAACTGAGTCTGGCTCTTTTGTAAAACTGTGTTGTGAAGACACGATAGACTTTTGGAATCCAGTGGTGACCCAATATGTGCAGAGCATCAGAGTTCAAATCCTTCTTTTTTGAAAGAAATTATTTGACTGATACTGTTTTTACCTGCTGGCGTTCTGCTGTTTTTCCTTTTCACTTCACTGTGTAACATGTGCAAAAGAGAAAAGATATGTTTCCCTGTTTTTCTCTATGGTATTAAGACAAATACTAAATGTGTGTTCAGGAAAAAGTAACCATTATTCTTCTCAGAAAAATCTAGTGACTATTTTATAACTATATTTCAGAAGTCATATTGAAAGCATGCAAAAGCAAAATGAGTGTCGTTAGTCCATGCAAGAATAGGTTGTCATGACAATGATAGTAATATAACTTCATTATTTATTTGCAATTCACAGAGCTATAGGATTAGAATAAGAGTGGGGCTTTAGAGAAAGAACAAAAGCTATTTCCAGCTATTTTTATCAAAATGGTCTCTGAATACCATCAGAAAAGGTCCAAGGTCATTCAGATGCTCTTTAGATACTATTGAAGAATTTACCACATTACATCCTGTCCTTATCTAGCAGAGTTCTTCATCATAAATTCCTCTTTACTCACACATACTTCTGCTTTAGTTACTAATTTTGCTGCACACAAATCTGATCTGAAGAGGACATACCTGAAGGGACTAGCCTCTATGTAGTGAACTTGACTCACCAACATAGTAGATGCTTGCATAGTAGATGTATCACTTTAAAAGATTTAGACATTGTTAGTCTTGCACAAGCACAAGGAATTCAACATACAGAATGTGGACAACTTGCAGCTGGTACAATGCATGCCACTCTAGTGGGATCGTCTGTGCTGAGAATTTGCTGCCCACCTGCCAGCTGTTCTTAGTCATGACACAGCAGTATCTACATAAAAAGCTCACCTACAGAGTAAGATTTCTGAAGAGAAGATGAAGAATGGCCATCCAGTAGAAAAAATACTGATTCCATGCTTGCTTAGACTGGTTATCTGATTAATGACAGCTGTGGGAATTGTACAAAAAGTTCAAGATGCTTGTAAGCATGAGATTCTTATGTTATCTCTGAGGGCAGAAATCCACTTAGCTAGCATAGAGAACAGCTGAAGGAGGGAGCCTTGTGAAAACAAGACAGGCATGTTTTGGCTAAAACTACAAAAGCAAGCATTAATTTTGAAGGTTTTAGTGAAGATGTTTGCCTAATTAACTGCAAAATAATTTTAAAGTGCACACCCCTGAATACAGTGTGGGATAAAACCTAGCATTTTAAGGAAAGTTCTAAGCCTCTAGGGTGGAGTACAGCTGGAACACAATGAATCTCGTCCTCTGATGGTTCTCAAGGCAACTGGGTCTGCAAACCATGAGGGATGAAGCAATACGAAGACATTGCGGTCAACCCTTGTGAGGAAATGTGCAGCCATGGCCAAGGCCTGTGATAAGATGTACCGGATGAGAATGCACTGGTACTTCGAAGAAGATAAAGCTGTACTCTTGCAACCCTGAGTCATCTTTCTGTCCTCTTTTTCATGAATCACTAAATTTTACATCAATCAGAAACAAAAACATGTATGACTAGAGTCACTCAAGCTCCACCTCGCAGATAAAAAATAATATAAAATAGCCCGCAAAAAGGGAAATTGAGAGGGAAGATACCATCCTGAACAAGTTGGGGAATATTCGTGGACCTCTGACTCTTTGGAATCAGTCGACGGGCTGAGACCTCCTTCCCCCCCANACATACAGTAATGATCTTAATGAAGTACATATGAAACAAATATGACTATGTTTCTTGACTTTTCACTCAAATCATGCTAAATGTCACATAAGATGAAGGGACAGAAGTAATGTGTGTGCTGGGAGCAGCAGGCTGCGTGTGGCTACTTG